>JASDQU010506314.1:0-25411 GCA_032191745.1 Picea mariana | reverse complement strand
AAGAATTATGTGACGTTATACATACCACCAGAAATGGAATGAAAAGCACTATACATCTAGGATATTTTCCTTGACAAATTCAATGTCCTTCATCTCATTATTCCACAATTAAGCATGGGTTCTCTTACTCTGCAAAGCGTCTTCCCGTGAGGGCTTTCACCATAAGGAGACCACTTTGGAGTTCATCCCTTTGTGCACCTTATCAATCATGATAAGACAATAATGAGTCATCTATACATTTTTCCAACAATGCATCATATACCAATGAAACCACAATGATCCATCTTCATCATGTATCAATGAAAACTCATTGATCCATCTTTATCATATCAATGACAACTCATTGATCCATCTTCATCTATGCATTCTCATCAAGGAAAATACATATTATATTACATCAATCATCAATCAATGAATCCTTTGACATCAATCAATCACTTGAAAACAATCAATGACATCAATCAATCAAACCATTGGCATCAATGACAACATGATCCAACAATATCATGATATGCATCTGACGCCACAAGCATAGATTCCATGGTCATTATATCTATTGACCATATATGTATTTTGAGGGTGTGAGCCCCATTTTGTACTATGACACCATATTTTTGGAGAGATGAAATATAAAAAACATTGGTCTTCGGCTTTACTTATATATGTTAAACTGTGTACATTGGTGAATGTGTTTTATTTACTTTAGTTATGTGACAATTTCCAATCTAAAACATAATTAGCATATGCATCGGATACATGATTAGAACTTCTAGGTATGTGATTGTAAGCAATAAAAGAAAAGTGTCATTCCAAAATTCGTATCCATAGGAATCATTGAAGCAGAGTAGGGTCTCACACACAGTAATTTTCATTCAACTAACATACTACTAACTTGGATTCCAGGAAAACTTCTAAACACTGAACACCATGTGAAATGTCGTCGCGTAAAATCTCTATAACGACTCTATATTCAACCACATTATTCATTGATGGCCCTATACAAATGCCACCTGAAGACACCAGTTGATCCTCGGGTGAGTAAATGACCCAAACGAAAGAAGCTAAGTTCTGTGTATGATGACTGGAACCATCTTCGAATCCTAAGTAAACTGAAGACTCTGTTGACATCTTCCAACCAAAGGAAAACTCGATAAACAAGCCGATGGCACAAAGGAAAAAGTATATATACACTAATATACACTAGTATACAAAGAGTCACACCCAATATTGGGGGCTTAAGTGTAATATATTTTCAACTAGAGCCCATTTCTGGGCTCAGTCAAGATATTCCCTTCATAATCCTCTAATTCATAGGCTCTTTTTCTAAAACACATCGCACGATATACAGACTGTGCCACATGGGATTGAGATTTCCTTTCCCCAAAATTTTTTTGGCTTGGTCATACAAGAGGACCAAGTCACCCTCAACGTACTATCGAGGACATACATACCTATCATACTGGACCTTAAAACATTGTTCATTCTCTTTGATATCCATAGAGGTATCTCGATGCTACTCATCTAGGCGCTCTAGGTGTACGAGGTGTTCTTCAAGATCGGAAGTGTCAGGTAGGAGCTCAACTTCCAGTATAAGGGAATGGATTTCACATTCAATCGGAAGGATCAAATCCACACCGTGTACTAACTGAAAATGAGAAAAAAAGGTGGAAGTCTTAACCGAGGTTCGATATGCCAAAAGTGCAGGGTAAATCATTAGATGCCAGTGAGATTTTCTCTGGCTGACAATTTTTTGCAAGATGGTCTTGAGAGATTTATTCACAACTTCTACGTGTCCATTTTCCTAGGGACAATAAGGGGATGAATGACCATGATTAAACCCCATTTTTTATGCTAATTCCTTCATCATTTCATTTTGAAAGTGATTGCCATGATCAGTGACAATCTCCTTTGGGATTCCAAACTGGTCTATAATTTGGTTAAATACAAAAAATGTTGTAGTATTACCATCAAATTTAATGGTAGACATGACCTCTTCCCATTTAGTGAATTAATCCATGGCCATGATAATATGTTGATGCCCCCAACCAAATTTGGGTTACAGTCCATAAAATACACCCCCCATTTGGTGAAGGGACCGACGATGATGACTGGGTGAAGAAGGGATGGATGTGAGCACATTTTCTGAGCTAACACCTAGAAAGGGTGTGTAATATACCTAGGCTGAACCGAGTTGTAGATGTAAATACAAATGTACGTAAGTTGGTGATTTGTTCGATATCATTTTTTTGTAGGCATCTTCCATGGCATGGTGTGCGCATGTACTGCGTAGTAAAATGATGAAGTGTGCACATTCCAAGATACCACGCGCAACAAATTAAGTGTGTGCAATTTTGAGTCCAATGAGCCTTTGTGTATACGCTGTGTTTTATAGGCTAATGAGCCAGTTTTGTGATGATTAGGCCGAAGAGCCTAGATGTTAAAGGCCAATGAGCCTATTTTTGTATATGTCTCATCATTAATATAAAATACATAACTGCATGTAGACCGACCACAATAAAAGAGTATGGTGGACTAAAGTCCACTAGTTAGGGGAAAGGGGGGGCTAAAAGTTAAGGAAAAGGGCTAAGATAGGGAGCTTAATACAAAAAGGAATATTATATTAATATTCCTTAAATCATAAAGTAAGGGAAATTATTTTATCCTAAGTTCTAAGGATGGGGACAAGTGGGCCAAAGTAGCTCCCAAGATGAAAAGTGTCAAGTTGGGGACATGCATACATATTGTTTGGACTTAGTTCATTTTTTGGGGGGGATCCTTCCATCATTCAACCGATTCCATGATCATTCACTCACGTAGTCAATTATCCTCCGTACCTTCCTGCCACTGTACCTGATCCTGTATCCATAACCATACCTGTTGGTGTAGTTGGTTAGCTTGGGAGTTGGACTGAAGAAGGGGGTTGTCAGGCCCATAGGATATTGAAGAGGCAGGTTGTCAATCCCGTGAGAAATTTCTCTCTGGGTGAGAGAATTGTTGGGAATTTATTTCCTGAAGGTGCTAAACTATAGCTACAGGGCTGTGAGAATTCCTGTCCGACCTGTTGGTGAAGCTTGGAAAGGAAGTGGGGTAGCCGAAGGACTGCTGAGCAAAGAAAGGGCACACTTCTTGGGGTGGGACATGCATGTGGGGATTGAGGGACACTAGGTTGTTAGTTTGAGTTGGCACCTGTGACAGAGTCTTCCCTATTTTCTATGATCCATTAGACTGGTTAGGAATCTCTTTACCTGGGTGGAGTTTAGTCCCAGCTCGGGGGTGATCCATTGCCGAGAGTGATGAATAGTGTGGTATAAGGATGGGAGTTTCATGGAAGGTATGCACACAGTTGGTGATATTCTTACCAAGATAAGTGTCAATTGTGTGATAAATTTACATGCTGCATTATTATTTACGTGTTTATTTTTATGGGTTTATCCTATGTGTGGTTATAACTGCCTTTATATTTATGGGTATTGCCTATATATGCTACATGTGTATGTTTACTGCTATTTCAGTATGAATCTGTTTATTTACAGAATGTATTTGTTTGTTTATTTTTTATATATAAAGTTCCACAAGAGTTTTGTGTGTATATGTTTTAATTGCATATAGTTTGAAAAGTTTATGTGGCATAACTCAGTTGGATGTTGGGTATGTTACAACATGGTATCAGATAATGAAAGAGTTTTCTAGAGTAGCATGGCTTGACATGGGTGGCCGGGGATGTTACAATATGGTATCAGAGCTTCATTTTTCAACACTGAGCCTGGATCAGTCGAGCAAGTTGATTTGATTCTAAATTTCATAGAGGATTGATTTCGAAGTGGCCAAATTTCAGGTTGTCGAGTATCCATGGTAAAAATTAGAAGCAACGACATGGAATTGGGCAAAAGCCCCAATTTCTGTTGTTAAATTCATGAGAAATATTGAGAAATTCGACCAAGTGATGAGGTATTCTTGATTTAATATCTATTCTAGAAAATTCAGACCTGGAATTGGTTGAATTTGAAGCTACAGTGAAGCCACGACAGTTGGAGCGATATTAGTAATTAAAATTCTCAACTCATGATTTGAGTTTGGGAAAAAGTAATTCCAAAAATGTCAAACCGTAACGATTTGTTGTTGTAGAGGTTGAACTGATGTTATTGGGGTTAAATTGAACAAATTTCATATTTGCAGAATGTCTGTGGTAGAAATTGGGAAAAAGTTAAGAAAAATCCCAAATTTCTGCAGCGGAATTCATGAGGAATTGATGCGCATAAAAATGAATGTGCGCAGGTGGGCACACTAAATTTTTGCACCATGCAGAAAAATATTGTCATGCGGGCGAGCACCCTAAAATTTGGTGCTTCACAGAAAAATATTGGCGTGCTGGTGTGCACACTAAATTTTGGCGCTGCACAGAAAAATATTGGTGTGCGGGTGCACGCACTAAATTTTGGCTCCACGTGAAAAAATGTTAGCGTGCGGGTGCGTGTGGTAAATTTAGCATTGAGTTGTGTTCATACACATAATAAGGTGCACGCAGTGTGCACACACATAATAATGGTGTGCGTGGTGTGCACAGTATTGGCAGAGTGCAGAGGAGTTTGGTTGGTGCGCGCGCAATGTGGGTATATGTTGTCGCACGAAAATTTAGCTAATGGTGCATGCAGACTATTAGTGCACGGTGGGGGAATACTAAAATTTGGCATGGTGCAGTTCATAGAGTAAAATGTGAACAAAATACCAGCGAGCGATACAAAAATTGTGTGCAACAAGTAATAGTGCAAGAAACAAAATTTTGCGTGGTGGATATTGGTGCGCGACACAAAAGTAGTGTGTGTCAGTTATTGGCACGACATAGAAGTGATGCACAGTGGTTATAGGTGTGTGGAACATGATTTACCTTGTGGTGTTTCTGCGCATGCTAAATATGGGTGTACAGGTTCAAATTTGTGCCTGTGAAGTCATTTGGAGGGAGAACAACAAAAAACCAACGATTTTCTACGACGTTTTATACGGTTTGAACGTCATCTTTTTGCAGCGCATTTTTGAGGCCCTTAATAGAGTTTTTAGATTCTAAAAAACCATGAAAAGAAAGTGTACTAAAATAGTTTGGAGAGATCTTTCTAATGATGTAAACCATTCGTCAAACGAAGATTTTATGAGAAAGTTACAACACAAACAATGGAGGGTAAATTTTAAGACCCAACTAAATTCAAAGAGCCATAACTTTCTGCTCCAGAATTAGATTGAGGCGCAGGAGCAGTCAATGGAAATATATTGAACCATATAAGACACTCCTAGATCCGAATTAAATTTCTTGGCATGTTCAAAATATTTAATATGGAAAATAATGTACATGTATCATTCCAGACCAAAAACACGAATTGGCCTATAACTTCAACAGGTTGTAACTAGCATCCAAGAACCCAAAAAAAGGTGAAACTTTGACAGAGTGTCCAGAATATGTATATGAAGAAACCAAATTGAATTCCTACAAAAAATCCAATGGATTAGGTCCAAAAATGCATAATTACATCGCAGAGTTGCGCCAAGTTGAAATGTGAACAGAAAAATTAATGGACAATTTTCAAATAACCATAACTTTCTTCTTATGACTCAGAAATGAGCATGGGAGAAGGCATTGGAAAGGTGTTGGATAGTAGAATATAATTATTCACGAAGAAAATTGAACTGGGAATTCAATTTTTCAGGAAATCAGAAGAAATAATTTTGATATATTATTGAACCAGAATGGTTCATATTTTCATTTGAAATAGTTAGCCTCACAAAGTTTTGTTGGGTGAGCATTTTGCAGATATAACAACAACTATAATAGATTAGGATCAACAAAGAGTCTAGAGGAATGGAATATGCATAGGGGACTTATAGCCAGGAAGATGATATCAGAGGGATGGATGTCCATTTGGGCATTGAAGGAACAAACTCCAATGGACATGGAGAAGGAAGGGAAGAAAATATGAATATGGTAGAGACCATTAAAAATTTACAGAAGGATGTCCAAATCCATAAAGCTGAATGAAAGTCTTATGAGAGACAAGGATCAGAAAGATGACTTCAACATGAATCTAATGCAGAGTTTTAACATAATAGAAAAGAAATTGGATAAGGAGAGGGGCTCAAGAAAATCAAGAATTCATAGGTCTCCTGATGAGAAAAGGAGAACTAGAAGTGTTAGTAGACATCACTGTCACTCCCCAAGGAATTCCAATAAGAGATAAAACAACATCTCAATTCCATCCCATATCAGGAAGCATAATAGCTTTTGGGTGGATGAGCTACGAGGATAAATGAACAAAATCAAACTCCTACATTTGATGGTGAGCAGAAGAAGGATGAAGATGCAGATACATGGTTGCTAGGAATGACAAAGTATTTTCAATTGCATAATTATTCATCTCATATAGAAGTAAGAATTTCCATCTATCAAATCAAGGGAAAGGCATCCATGTGGTGGGATCAGCTTGTGCAAGTGCAACACATTAAAGAGAAAAAGGTTACTTTGAGGGAATTTCAGAAGTATTTTGAGAAGAAATACTTGACTAAGAGATACTATGACAAGAAAATGAAAGAGTTATTTGAACTCAATCTTGGGAGTATGACCATAGATGAATATAAGAGAAGGTTTTTAGAACTGTTGAAGTATGTCTCTTTCATCTAGGATGAGACAGTTGAGATTTAGAGGTATTTGAGTGGATTGCCATCATTTATCAGTGAAAAAATACAATATGATGATCCCAATACATTGGAGGAGACCATAAGGCGAGCTAAATGCCTATATGATCAACAAAAATCAAGGCCAACTTTCCAAAAATCTTGGGAAGAAAAAAATAAATTCAAGATGGATCAGAGGAAGAAGGGATATAAGCCACCATTCTTCAGAAATAATACTCAGGGACATCCAACTTCTAGAGAACCCAGAATGATTGAGATAGGTGGTCAAAGGCCAAGGAAACCACCTATTCAATGTTGGGGTTGTAAAGGAGATCATATGTTCAGAGATATTCCTCACAAAGGTGAAAAAGTGAGGACTGTTCACAATGTACAACAAGATTAAATAGTGGAGGACATGGGCATAAATGACCAAGGATCTATGCATCCCTGGACAACAAACAAGAAGAGTATCAATCACATATGATTGAAGTGGTGTTAATGATTGCAGCTATAGGAGACATCCTCCAACCAAAAAATCTGTGAGATCTGGAATATAGCAGTTATGTGAAGTCTTATTCTCAGCTTACAAACCTAAGAGAAATCCCCTAATAAAGGGTTCATTGTTCCATCCTAGGACATGTTCTAGGAATGTATATGGCCTCCTCCATGACGTGAGAGAGAATAACTCCAGATGATTATTCGATAGTGATCTGTTGAGTTAGAGAAATCCTGAAAAGCGTTGGGCACATCATCATGAGAATAAGAACAAAGATGATGTGATGGCTCCTCTGAATAGAAACAGAGTTGATGTGAAGACTCCAGATGATCCTCCTGTCAGTAGCAGTGGGAAAGTAGATCTGTAGAGAAGACATGACTATGGATGAGCATAAGTGTACGTGTGAGGACCTAGTTCATGTGTGTAATGGAGTGACTTGGGTCTATGACATCCCTATGGATGTAGCCCCTAGTGGATAAGCACTAGTAGGTGTATCAGATCCTTTGCTATATATTGTTCAAGATTCAAACCTACCTGTAACCCTAGTTATTGTGTAAAGGGTACAAGTCGACCCTATCTTATTGTGTCTAAAGATAAACTGTAAAAGATAATTAATATTAATATTAATTATTATAATAATAAACAATTAATATGTCTAAGTGAAGTCAGCCCTATTGTGCCAATAGACACTTCAGTTGATAGGACAAGTATAATATAAGTAAGAGGAAATCTTTCATTTGTAGACACACACACTCACTTGTAAGTATTGGAAATTTCAGCAAGTACACTTCTTGGTAAAAGTTGTGCACCTCTCTTGGGCGCTAGGGTTTCTAGGTTTTGTGCACCCTCTTGTGTTCTAGGATATTCTTGGTTGTAAAAAGGTATTTCTCTTGAAGAGTACAACAAAGGATTTTGCTGGGTTTTTCTCCCTTGTTTGAGAAGGGTTTCCTAGGATATATCTTGTGTTCTTGTGCATGGTGCTTCTTCATGTGATCTTGGTTGTTGCAACATTTATGGTTATGGTTAATTGTTAAAATGAAATGAACTTCATATTTAGCCTAAATGATATGAAAAAATAACAAGTGGAAGGTATGATCAACAACCAAACCATTACTATTTTAATTTATTAAGAAGCTATTCATAGTTATATAGATCCTAAGATGGTGGAAAGTCTGTATTTTCCAAGAAGCAAGCATGGAAAATCTTGGTTGGTAGAGTTGGCTACAGGATCCAAAAGAAAACTTAATGAGATGTTTAAGTCATGTATTATGGACATGAATGGACTGAACAAAAGGGAAGATTTGAACATCTTGTCGTTAGGTTCATATAACTATCTAATTGGGATGGATTGGTTGGACCAACATCATGCTATCCTAGACTGTCATAACAAGGAATTTACTTTCTTGGATGAGGAAGGGAACCTAAGGAAAGTTCAAGGACTTCCCAGGGCAGTAACCATCAGAGAAATTTCAGCATTGCAACTGAATAAATGTTACAGAAAAGGGTGTCAAATATTTTCAGCTCATATGGAAGAGACACCTAAAGATAAGGTACCAAATTTGGAAGATCATGCCCTCCTGGAAGATTTTGAAGATGTGTTCAAGGAGGTACCAGGACTACCCCCAAAGAGAGATATTGATTTCTCTATAAATTTAATGCCTGGAGCAGCTCTAGTGTCAAAGACTCCTTGCAGAATGAGTACACCAGAGTTGAAGGACTTGCAAATGCAGCTTGAAGAACTTCTAAAGAAGGGGTATATACGGCCAAGTGTATCACCTTGGGGTGCCCCATTCTTGTTCGTGAAGAAAAAATATGGGACATTAATATTGTGCATTGATTTTAGATAGTTGAATAAAGTGACTATAAAGAACAAGTATTCTCTGCCAAGGATTGATGATATATTTGATCAATTGAAGGATGAAAAGATATTTTCAAAGATATATCTCAGGTTAGGATACCATCAAGTAAGGATTAAAGAGGAAGATATTAGCAAGACCTCCTTCAGGACAAGGTATGGTCATTATGAGTTCACAATGGTGCCATTTGGGTTGTCAAATGCACCAACTATTTTCATGTTCTTAATGAATGGTTTTTTCCGATAATATTTATACAATTTTGTCGTTGTCTTTTGGATGAAATCCTTGTATATTCCAAGTTAGAAGAAGAGAATGAGCATCATTTGAGTATGGTGTTGCAAGTATTAATGGAGCATCAATTGTATGCCAAATTGAGCAAGTGCTCATTTTATCAGAAGCAAATTCATTATTTGGGGCATATCATTTCAGACAATGGGATAACAGTGGATCCTAAGAAGATAGAAGACATCAGAGAATGGTCAGTGCTAAATAATGTGATAGAGGTAAGATCATTCACGGGCCTTGCAGGCTACTACAAGATATTTATTGAAGGATTCTCAAAGATTGCACACCCAATCACTTCCTTGCAAAAGAAGGGTGTGAAGTTTCAATGGACATTGGATTATGAAAAGAGTTTTCAACACTTGAAACAATTATTAACAAGTGCTCCAATACTAAGTATTGTAGACCCAAATGAAGACTTCATTGTATGCACAAATGCATGTAAAGAAGGACTCAGTGGAGTTCTCAGTCAAAATGGGTTTGTTATATGTTATGAATCAAGGAAGTTGAAGGAACATGAAAGACACTATGCCACTCATGATTTGGAGTTGGAAGCCATAGTGCATGTCTTGAGGAAATTGAGACACTACCTCATGGGGAAAAGGTTTGAGCTTAGAACACACCATAATGGTATGAAATATTTATTTGATCAATCAACTTTAAATTCTAGGCAAAGTAGATGGTTAGAATTTCTAAATGAATATGAATTTGATATAAAACATATCAAGGGGAAAGCGAACAAAGTGGCTGATGCACTCAATAGAAGAGTGCATAAATTGCATGCTACAACCATTACCATGTACCAATCATATCTGAAAGACATAATTTTGGAGGTTGCAAATTTAGATTTGCAATACAAGGAATTAGTGGCAAAATTACAACAAGGTAATTTGCAGCAGAAAATTGAAGAATATGAGCAAGATAATAATGAAATTTTGAAGTACAGGGGAATACCTTATGTACCAAATTTCCATGAATTGAAAAAACTGATATTGAGAGAAATTCATAATGTACCTTATGATGGGAACCCAGGTTATCAGAAAATTATTGCAGCTATCAAAAGCCAATATCATTGGTCAGGCATGACGAAATAAGTTGCTGATTTTATTGCCAAATGTTTGGAATGTCAAAAGGTAAAGGTTGAGCATAGACACCCAACTGGTTTGCTACAACCATTACCCATTCCTGAGTGGAAATGGGAAGTTGTAACAATGGATTTCATCACCAAACTGACCAGAAAAAACAAACAACATGATTCTATCATGGTAGTGGTGGATAAGCTTACTAAAGTTGCCCATTTTATTCCAGTTAAGCTAACTCACAAGGAAACCAACATTGATGATATTTATATGAGAGAAATTCCTTGATTGCATTGTGTTATCATCATAACAATTTTCAGATAGGATCCAAGTTTCAGAAATTTAGCGAAGAGCTGCATCATTGTGGAAATGTGATAGTTTGGGGGAATGGGCTACATTTGGTGGCATATGGACAAATATAGCGGAGGCATGAAAGGTAGGACCCGGTGGACTGCCAATTTTGAAGTGGCCCAGATCAACAGCCAAGACCCATATCAGGTGACGAAATAATATGAAGTTTAATTGCACGAAGGCAGGCACGGGAAAACTACTGCGATTTCATTCGTGGACATTGGTGTGCAGAACAATATTCACATGAAGAAAAGGTCATTTTGAGTAAGTTAGGGCCAGAGGTATTATGCAAAATAGATAGTCCATTGCTTTGACAAACCCTCAGTATACCAGAGTCTTCCCCCACATTGTTAGATCCCTTCGAGGAAGAAAAAATGATCACAATCTATAGAGAATGCCCCTCAGAAGTAAAAACCATGTTTCTGCAAACCATTTTCAAACATTAACACCATTCCAAAAGTATTTCGTTACCTATCAATGTAAACGTTATGATTATTGAGGTCTAGTGGGCTTGTTCCCTGCTTAGTCAAATTTTAGGGTTGGATAACGACAAGTTTGTAGTAGAAGTCATGTTGGGTTTCCTGTTGACTTTCTTTATGTTAGAGTCTAGTCAGTCGGTTTCTATTAGTTTCGACAGGTTCATCGCTAGTAATATGCATCAACAGTCGGTAAATTTCAATTCGTCAAGACACTTCAAATACTACACTCACTTGATGAGAATATTCCTAGAATCGAACAAGACTGAATTCCCTGAAGCTGAATTCATCTCAACTGAATGTAAGAGGATCACCATGCTTATTTTCATCAATAAGATCATGTCCAAGGTGCATAGTCTTATCTTTAGCATAGACCTACCAAGGGTTCTAGAAGAAATGAAAATATTTTTACAACCAAATCCAGAGAGCAGGGTGGGAGATTAGATGTTGTTCATACAATCTACTATGATTTGGGTATATGGCTATCAATAAGGACCTTACCTTTTACCAGTATTTTTGACACCAAGATTATTTTCCTTAGAGTTCATCAGAGAAATGATTATTTCATAGACAAAGCATTTCCTGAAGACGCATAAGGCATCTAATTTAAAATTCCCTTTCATGGTGGGGCCCTTTGTGGTAAAGACTAGGTCTTGTTTACCTCAGATTCAAGCCAAATGCAGTGCATTTGGGTTTACGCAGTTACAGGGGAGGACATATGACCCGCACCAGATCATATCTAAGAGGAGGCTGATGAGTAGACAAAGCCCCTATGAACATGAGCAAGTTGAAGAATTTGATAGATTGACAAACTTGGAAGTTTGCACAAATATGGAGATCACTTTGCAGCCTGATCATACACAACAGATAGATTTTTCCCCTTAGCAGGTCCAGACACAGAAAAATTCTCTGAAGTTGATTATTAAAGCCCCAAAGGAGAGCGTTTATCACAAGAGGAGTAGTTCAGAGGCACTGGGTGCCAGTAGTTAGGGAAAATTCTCAAGAAAATTAAAATCACACCATATTCTCAGGTAGTAGACTTGGAAGAAGAAGAAACTAGAGAGAAAATGAGCATGGAGATGGTGGAAAGTGCAAACAATAACGAGGAGGCTAGTACAAGAAACATGCCACATAGTGAAAGTAGCTTGAGGGTTTTCAGCAACAGAATTAACAAGACACCTGGAGTAGTTTATCAGTCCAAAGAAGACTTAATGAACCAGTATGTTCTGAAGGGAAGCATGGCCAATAATGAAATAAGAGACCTATTTCCATAGGTAGAGAAGATCTATCAGCATAAAGCTTCCCTACTCTTAGTTAGGGATGTGGAAAGAAATACAATTAACATAGTAGTGGGTGATGATGATAAAGCGTTTGAAATCAAGGTGCATTATGAAAATATTGGTGCCCAAGAAAATGTAAAGTTCCACAGGAATTCCAATGATATGCTATATTCATACTACCTAAGTTTAGGTCTGATGGTTTCAATATTGACAACACATGCACTCAAATTAGATGGACAATTGAAGTAGGAGAAAGCATCCAGTAAGGCTTGGCAACCACAGATCAAAAGATTGGAATCTGAAGGCCCTCAAGGAGTAAAGGCTTATTTAGATGAGAAAGATAAGATGATCCAAAGCCTAAAGAAGAAACTAAATATGTCCTCCACAAACCATCCACATACAACAGAGTTAGCTTTTCTAGAGCAAGAGAAATAGACATTCAGACAAGAAGCACTAAATAACAAAGCTAAAGTGTTGCAGCTGGAAAAGGAGAAAGAGAATTGGTTACAAGGACAAGTAGCAACATCAGATATGGCTGTCATTGTACCTGCTAATGAAGAAGATAGATCGAGCACTGATGGATTGGTTCAAGCCATGTCCCAAGTGAGTTTACAGATAGGGGAAATCAAAATCCTTAAGGAGGCGTTGGAAAAGATGAAACAAGAGATGAAAATAAAAGATGAAAAGATAACTCCAGTCCAAAGAGAAAATCAAGGTTTGCAAGAGAGAGTAAGCAAGATGAGAATGAGGTTAAAAGGTAAAACAATGTTACAAGGAGATAAACATGTGATCTGGGATGCTATTGTTGCAGACGATGATAGGTTCAGGGTTTATCTGAATTTTATAAATGAAAACGACAGCGTGGCTATCATGGCCTGAAGAAGGTGTATTGTTGTTAATGAAACATTAGCCAAGAAACCCTCAGAATGGGCTCATAATGCTATTGATTTGTTGAATGTTGTGCCCACTGCTAATCTTCATACTATTTGGGTAAAGGAAAGAACTACGTTGATCATCTGGTCCAGGAGAATCATCGCCAATCACAACTTGCCCAAATTGGTTCAGAAAAAAGCTATGCAAATGGAGCACAATATACATGAGTTTAAAGACACATTTGAACAATTTTTGTCAAGGGCCTCCCACCATTTTCGGATGGAAAAGGTTCATTATACAATCTATAAGACTACAATTCTCTCCTCATTCAATGAAGGATGGACCATTCCAAATTTTAAGCTATGGAGGAAAGTCTGAAAGTCCCAAGTCTGGTAGAGTATTTGGCCACAGAGTTTGAAATTTTGAATCAATTTAAAACAATGAATATTGGCCTGTCGATTCTGTCCTATGCCATGTGCATTGACCTAGAGATTTTAATTAAGGAGATGATGGACTATGAGATTCCTTCTGACTCACAATGGAAGGAAATCGTGCGGATGGGCAAGACGAAATGAAGTTTCCTCGGTACTAGTAAGTGACCTACAGGTGTCACCAAACCAACGAGTTCGACAGAAGATCAGGGCAAGCCAGATGTCATAAAGGAAGCTGAGCAGTTAAAGAAATTTGTTCCTAGTTTTGAAACGTCTTTTGAGTAATCATTGTAAATCGGTTCATATACCGATACTGTCAGTTGAAATTACTATAATTAGTTTTAGAAGATGAAACATTTTGGTTTCAACCATTTTAATCGAATTGTGAAAATACTAGGGCATTTGAATGGATTAATGTTGGCAGAAGTGCAAGAGCACCTTTTGGTTGTTTCAAACTCTATTGTAATTTTATGAAGCTGAATTGAATATATATGCAGAAGCTTTTGAAGTCTCTATGAAAATATTCTAATGGTGGTGATATGAGTTTTGTCTTGCTTCATTGTATGTATTTCTTGTGATCTTTTATTCCATTTACATTTTCGTCTGTTTAAATTGGAAAGTTAAAGGCCCAGAATTCGTCTTGAAACGCTCTTGGCTTAAGAAATTTGAACTATGTACTTCTCTTCTTAACTAATTCATAATTCATTTTAGTAATGCTCCGATGCAATTATTTTTTTTCTATATCTTCTTACACTCTACTTATATTCAAATATAACTCAAATTCATGGCATCATTTAGCCTTATCCTCTAGAGAGTTCTATCGACTAGTCATTTTTTTCGTTCACTTTCAGAATTTTGACTCCATAGCCCTGAGTGTTCCTCCACTTCATTTCCCACAACTTTATTAAAAACCCCTAAAACAAACCAAATCTAGCCACTGATTTCTAAAGAAATATCAAGTGACATGAGAGATCCCTCTCTGAGTTGAGAAGGATAGTGCCTCATCTCTAAAGTAGGTTGAAATAGTTACCTTTGTCGTTTGTCTATTAGCCAGACAAAATTTATAGAGTGATAACATTCTGGCGCCATTGCAGGGGACAAAATTGTAAAATCTTCCCTGAGAAAAATGACTTAAAGAAGTTTGAGCCTTGAGGGTGATAGTGGATCAAATACCTTATTGGCTGAGATTATTTTTACCTTGGTGACTCCGTTACTCAGAGACTAGTTTCACCACACCATGTGAGATAGAAATCCTGGCTCCTAAGAAAATCCACACCAGGAAAAACCCAGACCCAGAAGCTGCAATCCCCATGTCTGACCCTAAAAATATTGTACAAAAAAGAAAAGAAAATCCAGTAATCCCAGTGTTGCATCTGGACCGATATATGTATTTACCCAAGGATGGAGTGACTAGCATTGAATGCCTCGAGTTTGACATAGAATTTGAGCAAATCCTATTCATAACTAAGTCTGAATCTTGTTTAAGCAAGACCATCTTTGACAAAAAGAGATTCCAAGATTTGTTTCTATTCACATCTGCCAATCCTTTAGTGATCCCTGCTCAGAACTGACAACCACTTCGACCCCTCACAATAGTTATGATAGCTAAATTCAATCCCCTCGTACTGCTTGCTCAATTACATGATTTGCCTCAAGATTACAACCTAAGGATCAAACTATATGATGTTGAAGGTAACATATCAGATCAGAAGCATCTAGACTGGTTTAATGATTTCATAGACTTGGAAGAGGTGGATTTTGAATATGTGAAGATGAGTTTGTTTACTAAAAGTCTTGCAGGAGAAGTAAGGAAGTGGTTTAGAGCCCTTCCACCAGCCAATATCGCAAATTTTGAAGATTTTGAGACAAGATTCCTTGAAAAATGGGGGGATAAGAAAAATCCCCTTTAGTTGTTGACACAATACAACAACATGAAGATATCACCTGACGAAACAGTGCAGAAGTTTTCAGCCAGATTCATGAAGGTCTACCATACAGTTCCTGCTGAGGTAACCCTCCCCCCCTAAAGTTGCTCAGCTTAGATATGTTGATTCTTTTGAAAGTGATTTTGCTTTATTATTAAGAGAACGAAGATCTACCACATTGGATGATATGATGAACGATGCCATAGAGGTTGAAGTGAACCTAATGGCTTTAGGGAAGATGAAAAATAATGTTGGCAGGGAGACAAACATAGCTCAGGATAAAGAACAACCTTCAACATCACAAACATTAGAGGAAAGACTTAAAGCAATGATGAGAAACATGAAATGAATAATGGAAAGAATGGCTCTAGGAAATAGGCATAACCCGAGAGAACAGGTTGATGGTCCACCCATAAATACAAGAAGACTAGATATTACACAGATTAGGAAAAGAGAGAAAATAAATTAGGGAAATTAGGCAAATCAAGAAGATCAGAAGAATCAGGGAAACCAGGAAAATCAGGGAAACCAAGGAAATCAGGAGGAACATCGAATCAGGCCTCCTTTACAAAATAATTATGTGAATGAATATTATGATGGATATTTTGAAGACAACATGAACTGCTGTGATTATAAAGAAACAAAGGTATTTTTTACCAAAGAAGAACAGGACCAGTTCATGGATGAAAGTGAGATATTTTTGCAAGATAAAGAAGAAAGGGTATCAGTAGAAAGGGAATATTATGAGACTGGATTGCAAAATTCCATCATGAAATTCCAAAGGAACTACAACCTTCGAAACCAAAAATTACCTCCAAACCCTCCAAAGGGTAACCCCACAAGGGGGAATCCCACCAAAGAAGCTCAGAATAACATACCTTCTTCAAGTCAGCCCAAAAAAGATTCCGCTTCAAAAGATTCAGCTGCAAAGGACTCCATTGCGAAATATTTTGTTGCAAAGTATATTGTGGAAAAGGGAGGCAGAAAGAAGAACCTCAGAAGAAATTATTGACTAGGAAAGAAATGGTCCCCAAAGAGGTAGATAAAACTTCATCCTCTTTTGATTTCGAAAGTGAGATGGCTAAGATAAAAATTTCTTTACCATTTAATGAATTGATCAAGAATAGMGAGTATAGAAAGAAGATCATCAAAATGTTGAAGACAGAACAAACTTCTGACACCCTAAATATACAATATGATCACCCAACCATCTTATTTGGCCCACATGTGGAGGAAAATGGTGATACTGAAGAAGTTCCTCCTTTCTATGTAAGTCTAAAAATCCACGACATGAATCTGCACAATGCTATGTCGGATTCCAGGGCATCTCACAAACTGATGCCCAAAGTGGTCATAAACCAGTTGGGCCTTGATGTCACAAGACCTTATAAAGATATGTTCTCCTTCGATTCAATAAAAGTGAAATGCCTTGGCTTGATCAAGGATCTGGTGGTGTCTTTGGCACAAATCCCAGCAAAGAATATGGTGATGGATGTAGTAGTAGCTGATATCCCTCCAAAATTTGGCATGTTGTTGTCCAGGTCATGGGCTACAAAATTAAAAGGAACCCTCCAGATGGACATTTATTATGCCATTATTCATGTATTTGGTCAAGACAAAAGACTGTATAGAGAAGTTTTGCTTAAATACATCATCAAAAACAAATCACAGCCTAATAATCATCCTATCTATTTAGTGGAAACTGAGTTGGGATCTTCCATTTTCTTCAATGACCTGTGTTCTGAAGAAAAGGAAACAAAAATCGTTATAGCTAATCAAGACAAGCCTGGCCAACAGATAGAAGAGTTTTCAAAGCAGCAAGATGATGCAGAGGACCAGATATGGAAGATGAGTTTTGATGGGGCTTCCTGCAGAGAAGGAGTGGGAGATGGCATTTGGATTAATCATCCCAAAGGAGACTCAAAATTATGCTCTTACAAGCTGATTTTTGAATGCACAAATAACATGGCCGAATACAAAGCATTAATATTGGGATTGAAAGTTTTGGAAGAATTGGGTGCCAAAAGAATTTATGTAAATGGAGATTACAAACTAATTATAAATCAAATCAAAGGAATATACCAAAAAAACATCCCAGGTTGAGGGCTTATAGGAATATGGTACTAGAACTCCTTGAGAAGTTTGCAGAATGCAATCTTTCAACAATTCCAAGAGAATAGAATCAGGTTGTTGATGCCTTGGCTACTTCAACAATAGTTTTCAAAGTTCCAATTTTCCCTGAAAAAAGAAATAAAGTTGAGGTCAAGTACATGCCAACAGTACCAAACAATATGAAGCACTGGAAAGTTTTTGAAAATGAAAAACATATAGAAAGATTCCTCAAAATGGAGAATGAGTTCGAAAATTTAAACATTGATGATGAATATTGTGATGATGAGGTGGATGCAACTGCTTTTAAAAAAGAAGGATACTTTGACAATCAGATTGTTGGCAGAGATATCGTTCAGCTAAAGAGTAACATCATCCCCAAGGGCCTGGTACCATTGGAGAAACGTTTTGATAATAATGACGTAGCCAGAAGTCCAAAGATCACAGTAAATGAAGGGGATGTGGAATATTTCAATATTGGGACTCCAAAGGATCCAAATATCATGAAGCTATCCAAAAAGCTCAACCCTGAAGTCAAAGAGAGGTATGTAAAATTAATGAAAGAATTCCCTGATGTTTTTGCTTGGAGCTATGATGATTGGAAAGTCTACGATACCCGTATAATCCAACATGTTATCCCAATCAAAGAAGATCACAAGCCATTCAAACATAAATTAAGAAGAATAAACCCTCTGTTGTTACCATTGATAGAAAAGGAAGTGAAGAAATTGTTTGAAGAAAAAATCATAGTGTCCTTGAGGTTTTCCAAATGGGTGGAAAATCTAGTACCAGTCCAAAAAAAGAGTGGAGAAATTAGGCCGTGTGTAGACTTTAGGAATCTAAATAAGGTGTCTCTAAAGGACAACTATCCATTGCCTAAAATGGATCACATTTTACAAAAGGTAGTAGGATCTCAAAAGATGTCAATTTTAGATGGTTTCTCTGGGTATAATCAGATTATGGTGCACCCTGATGACCAAGAAAAGACAACATTTACCACACCATGGGGAACATTTATGTATGCCAAGATGTCGTTTGGGCTTATGAATGCAGGGGAAAATTTTCAAAGAGCTATGGATATAGATTTTGCTGATGAAAAGGATAAATTCATTGTTATCTACCTTTATGACATCACTGTGTATTCTGCCTTAGATGAAGAACACCTCAAACATCTTAGAAAGGAGTTTCAAAAATGCAGAAAGTTCAGGATCTCTTTGAATCCTAAAAAGTCAAATTTCGTCATGGAAGAAGGAAAGTTGTTGGGTCACATCATTGTTAGGCTCCAACCTACTGATGCAAATTAGAGTGCATTTGATTGTCAATCCGGTGTTTGTAAGACTTAGAGGCACATTCAAAATATATGTATTTAGAGATAACTTAGTTTCTTTTTAAAGATATAAACCAAAACCTATTCTAAGAGATGAATATGGAGGAGATGCTAAGCTTCTATTCAGAAGTCCTATTCATAGATCTCATGACATTAATCAACAAATGTTTCCTAAAGAACATTTGATCAACATTAAACATTCAAAGAGATATTCAAAAACTAGCTCATAGGCTTATCAATGCTAGAAAGAAAAAACTCTTATTCAAGAGATGCATTCATTGTTTTCTTTCATTCATTAGCAATCATCACCAATTCTTGTTAAATCAAAAGTACTGAAAGCATAAATAACTCAAAAAACATTCATGATCATCCTAATGCTTGAAAGAAAACTACACATTGAATTCTTATTCAAGAAATCATTCACAACATGAGTAAGGCTTTGAAACATTCAACATATTACTTAACTATTGAATTCATATAACTACAACAAAGATATAAATAAAACTCATCTATAGCAAGATCTGATCTAAAACATATATCAAAGATTACTTCAAAAGAACATAAAGGAAGAGTGTACTAGTTTGGCAAAGGGGGCCCTCCAATGCTTCACTTGTACACTTGATTCATCTCAGCTAAGAAATTATTTCCAATAGCATTCACATAATCATCTCATAGACATCATCGAGAACAAAACACAAAACTGATCTCAAGACTGCAAATTCAAAGTTTTCTTTATTCACATAAGGGTTGTCATACTAGTCTATGTCTTGGAGTATTTATACAAGAGTTTTGAAACTCATAATGCTAAGAAAACTCCTAAAGATCATGATAAGATCCATAAAATATGTTAGGAAGGTCGAATACCCCCTTCAGATCCATAAAATATGAACAAATCCCAAGAAAACCTAAAATTGTCCATGATTTTATGCTAAAACAGGGTATTTTCTGCTGAAGTGGCCCTGTTTGACCAGTGTTGACCGAACACTTGGAAAGCTCAGATCTCGAAGCTGATAGGTAATAATCCATCCTTGTACATCAAGGATCATGACCCATGTCTCATATTTCGCCCAGTTGTCCTGCAAGTACACGAACCTAGGAGCAATTACGGGATTTAGTCAAATCCTGTAATTTCTGATAAATTTTTAATTTTAATGCCAAAAATTTAAAAATTCAATTCTTAAGCCAAGGAATGATAAATGTACCTTGCATAAGCTATTTTATGGAAAATATGGAATAATATGAAGGAAAAATGGATGGTTTTGGAGGCAAAAGTATAGTTTATGGAGTGAAAGGAAGCATAAAAATGTACTCAACAATCATTTCGAAAGAGGGGATAAAGGTATACCCTAGAAGAGTTGAGGGGATCTTGAAAATTGGCATACCCAGAAGCAAAAAGGAGGTACAATCTTTCCTGGGCAAAGTAAATTTTTTGAGGCGATTCATTCCTAATTTAGCTGAAATCATAAAACATATCACCAACATGCTCAAGAAGGGAAATGAAATAAAATGGATTCCTGAGGCTAGAAAATATTTTGAAGACATCAAGGTGGCATTGACAAAGGATCCTGTACTGGCTAGTCCAAATTTTGAGAAATATTTCATATTGTTCTCCTTCGCCTCAGAACACACAATTGTTGGTGTTTTACTCCAGAAAGATGACCTGAATTTTGAGAAGCCCATAACATACTACAATAAGACATTGAGGGATGCTCCTTTAAAATATGACATCATGGAGAAGCAAGCATATGCTCTGGTCAAATCTTTGAAATAATTCAGAGTCTACATCCTACATTCTCACACCACTACTTATGTCCCCAATAGCTCAGTAAAAGACATCTTGACTCAGCCTGATCCTGAAGGAAAGAGGGGAAAATGGATTGCAGTACTATTATAATATGATCTTGAGATCAAGCCCACGAAGTTGATCAAATGACAAGGACTGGAAAAATTGATGGCACAGACCAACTGTGAACTTTTGGGAATAAACTTTATTGCAGATCTGTCAGACAATGCAGCAGAAGAGGAAAAGGTGTCTCCATAAATATCCCAGAAATTTCTTGACTCTGCATGGTATGCAGATATCATCTTTGTGCTGAAAAATTTGCAGGCTCCTCCTGAATTTAGTAAGACAAAAGCCAGATTCTTGAAATTGAAGGCAAAAAAATTTGTATAGTGAATGAATCACTATACTGGAAAGATCCAGGAGATATTTTATTGGGATGTTTGATAGAAAGAGAAGAAGAGAAAACCATCAGAGAGTTCCATAAAGGTGACTATGGAGGTCATCATTATTGGAAAACAACTGTGCATAAAATTTTGAGAGTTGGATTTTATTGGCCTAGAATTTATCCCGACATTTATAAAGAAGTTTCAAAGTTCCATGAATGTCAAATATTCAATGGGAAAGGAAAATTGCAGTCTCTTCCTTTAAAACCCATTTCAGTGGAGGCTCCTTTCAGATAGCGAGGCCTTGACTTTATAGGGGAAATACATCCACAATCCTCAGCCCAACACAAAAGGATCTTGACAGCGACAGATTATTTCACTAAGTGGATTGAGGCAGTTCCCACTAGGCAGGCTACAGATGATGCTATCATTCGATTTTTAGAGGATAATATTCTGTCCAGATTCAGATGCCCGATGAAGATTATAACAGACAATGCAGCGACTTTCAAGTCTACTAAATTGGAGAAATTATGCAGTGATTACAACATCAACATTGGTCATTCTACATCATACTACCCTCAAGGGAATGGGTTGGCTGAGTCTTCAAATAAAATCTTAGTCAAAATCATCAAAAAAATGCTTCAAGAAAATAAAATGGCATGGCACAAAAATCACATCCACGTATTGTGGGCTGGAAAAATATCCCCAAAGAGATCCATTGCCACATCCCCTTTCCATATCGTCTATGGAACTAAATAATTTTTTCCTACTGCATTAGTGTTTTTAGTAATGAAGTTGTTACAAGAGAAGGAAGTGGAAGCAGATGCCAGTCGAAGAAGAGGTGACGAGCTGATTAATGTACAACAAACTAGGGAAAAAGCCTTCAATAATTCTCAGTTGCGTCAAGACAAGATCAAAGAGGCTTTCGATATACATACTAAGGTGGATGAATTCGAACCAGGAGACTGGGTACTAAAATGGGGTGCTAGAAACAAAGGAAAGGGAAAGCATGGGAAATTTGATCACCTATGGTTGGGCCCATTCAAAATTGCAGCTTATCATGGGAGCAATGCCTACTTATTACAAGAGAGTAATGGGGAGCTCATTGGAGGAGGGCCTGTGAATGGAAGGTTCCTCAAGAATCACATTGTTTAAACATCATCACGCCTTACATTCATTGTATATAATCGTTTTATGTTTTTCTTTGCGCATGAAAAAGTTTGAATAAAAATAACATGGTTGAAGCCCGTGGTGAAGGCCCTGAGCTGTGCTGGGTATATTTTAGGTTTTTGAATAAATATCAGTGGATTCATATCACACTAATAGACCACATCCCAATGGGTAGTCACTTAGTCTTGAGTTCTTTTCTACCTCACAAGGAGGATAGCATCCCCAGTTGGAGTCTATGTTATCATCATAACAATTTCTAGATAGGATCCAAGTTTCAGAAATTTAGCAAAGAGATGCATCACTGTGGGAACATGATAGTTTGGGAGACTGGGATACATCTGGAAGCATATGGACAAATATAGCAGAGGTGTGAAAGGTAGGGCCTGGTGGACCATTGACTTTGAAGCGGCCCAGATCAACGGTCGAGACCCATATCGGGCGGTGAAATAGCATGAAGTTTAATTGCATGAAGGGGGGGTCGTGGAAACTACCACAGTTTCATTAGTGGACGTGTGGCGCTCTCAGAGGTACATCATGGTGAAAATTTGTCTACCTAAAACTATTTTCTCCAACCCCCTATATCGAAAGTGGATGGGACCATGCAGACCGTCGAGCTTGAAGCAACCTGGATCAACAACTAAGGCACATATCGGGAAATGAAGCAGCGTGGAGGATAATTATTAGAAGGCGGCGTGGGGAAAACTACTGTGGTTTCATTCATGGACGCCTGGCATCATCAGAAGTACATCAGGGTGAAAAGCAATTTATTCAAAATCGTTTTCCCCAATCCCCGATATCGATAGGCACCTATAAAAGGAGGGCCCTTGACATTATTTTATGATTTTTTGAAGCATTCAAACATTTGAAAATTGATGCAAAGCATCCATTCAAAACTCAAGCTCAAAACTTAATCAGATTCGTGCTTTCTTCACCACTTAACATGTATTTTTCTCCATGGCCGCTAACCCTATCATTTTATCTGTAACTGAGCAAGATCTCGCCTCTAGAGAAGAATCCCTAATTAATAGGGACTTCGACGTTTTCGACATAGAAATAACAATATCGCCCATTTCCGTGTCCAGATCCAATATGCTAGACAATGTTGGAAAATGTATACCCTTCCTAGAAGTGTCCCAAGCGTCCATCACCCCTTATGCTATAGAAGTTGTTTTTCCTTTCCCGGAGTTCGTCAGCTGGTGTGAAGAACAGTATTCACAGGAAAAAAAGGTCATTTTCAATAACTTAGGGTCAGAGGTATTATGCGAAATAGATAGTCCGTCGCTTCGACACACCCTCAGTATACCAGAGTCTTGTCCCACAGTGTCAGAGCCCTTCAAGGAAGAAAAAATGATCAAAATCTACAGAGAATGCCCCTCAGAAGTAAAAACCATATTTTTGTAAACCATTGTCAAACCTGAACACCATTCCAAAATTTTGTTGTTACCTATCAATGTAAACGTTATGATTATTGAGGTCTAGTGGGATTGTTCCCTGCTTAGTCAAATTTTAGGGTTGGATAACGATAAGTTTGTAGTAGAAGTCATGTTGGGTTTCCTGCTGACCTTCTGTAGTGGCCATATTATTTAACATCAATTAATTCTACAAACATAGCAGTAAAATTCAATAATTCCTTTAATTGAGCAAAATAGTAAAATTCAAAATTTCTTTTAATTGAGCACATTCGCATATAAATTTATCAACAAATAATAAAATTTTACAGCAAAATAAAACAAATACACAATTTAAATTACCTGGGTCTGATGCTAACCCTCCTCTTTCCACTTGCCTTGTTGATAGCTGCTGAACTATGTAAACACTACCCAAACCTTGTTCCACCCTGCCAACTAGGACAACTTCCTAGCTCCAGGATATCATATGGATATCCTGGCCCCCCTGCCCAAAACCTCCAGCAAACCAGTGTCTATACTGATCCAATCCAACTACAGAACTCAACTCCCCTCTCCGCAATCCAAGAGAAACCTCAAAGAAAAATAATAATCCCGTAGAATGATTCCCCCTCCTTACTTCATAAACCTCCCCTCATATCGCTCCTTCACTGCCCTCCTTTCATTTACTCCCTTACCTACACATAGTTAATGCCCTTTATCCTTTCATTTATTATTTTATCCTTTCGTAATTAATATCTTATCCCTTTCCGTGTACGTAACCTTTTTAACAATACAATTTATTAACCCCCTTTTATTTCTTTACTTAATTAATTAATGAGTTAATTAATAATTAATTAATCCTTGACAATCATGAACAAGTAATTAATAATAATTAATTAGTTAAAGTTAATTAAGAAATAATTATTGTTTAGCTAACTTTTAGGACGGTTAGATTATTAAATTAATTATAATTAATAATCCTATACATCTATTTAAGCAGGGTCATTACATACACCCACCCTTCAGGAAACTTCGTCCTGAAGTTAAGGTATCTTATGGTACAAAGGATAAGAAACATGGTTCACACATTCATAACAAGTAACCAACATTATCAGTAAGTAAGTCAAGAAAACTCATACATACTAGTGTATATGTACAAGAAATGCATGTGTAGCTAGTACATACAAGTCTTGTGCATGTACTAATAATCAAAACTATCATCCATTAGTAATTTATATATGCATCCAATCCAGTCAGCAAGACTAGTCTTTTATAAAAGACAGCAAACCAATCAATTGTTTGAGAAATCCTTTAATTACTATTATCCGGTTTAACAATTTTATTTTAAACAACTGTGGCTTAGTTACGTAATAATGAATATTCATATATACACATTTCTCTTTTTTTTTTTCTTTTTGAAGGGAAAACATTAAATTCCACCACCAAACAAATCTCCATACTCTCTCAACTATTACTACTCATCCTTCCTCCCTAACCTACTTCCATCTCCATTCCTATCCTTCCTCTGCTAGACTATCTTGGAGC
>JASDQU010506313.1:68209-79292 GCA_032191745.1 Picea mariana | reverse complement strand
CACAAGTCCCTGAGTGCACCCAACTGATACTCTTTCAAGGGCAGAGGCCACAATAACTACGACCCCCGCCACTGTCTTTGACTGGAACCATAGCACCAAGGGGAGTTTATGTAGAAGTAACTGTGTAAAACACCATGTTGAGCCCAGAGCAGATTTTTGGGTCAACAGTGACCTTATGGGTTTATGTCAACCTCGTGAGAGGAGTAAATGGTTTTCAACAGGGTGCCTGGGCAATTTGTAGGGGTTTTATGTATCCCATGCTATTCCATTCGCCATATTTTATCACAAGGATCATTTCCACACAATCCTCTCTTGGTTCAATGATGTTTTGACATTTTCCATAATTTTGGTCATTATTGCACATAATTTAATTAAATACACTAAATGTGTTATTGGGACCATATTATTTGAAGGGATACATGAGTGTAAAAGCTCGTTGGAACATGGATAAAATGATATAAAGGTTAGAACGATGAGAAAGGGGTTTTCGACATCTAGGAATGTATTAGAATCCGATTAACCACATTTAGATATTAAAAACATAAATTATGAATTACTTAAACATTAAAATAAATTTTTAATGTTTAAGTGAAGATTGGAGGGAAAATAAGGTAAGGGTTTTCTTTGGTCAAAAGGGAAAGATATAGAAGGATGAGAGGAAGAATAAATAGAGGGGTAACCCTTCACTTTGGTATTATGTTTGGATTGATCTCTTAGAGTTCTCTTGGGGCCAAGGTTTTCACTAGAGTTTTGAAAAAACCCTTCCATTTTAGTGGTGCAATATCCATCCTATCTAGACAAGGAGGAGGATCCATCCTGGATCTTCATTGGAGCTTCATTTGGTTAGCAAGGTATGGATTAATGACACATTGGAAATAAAAGCAATTATATGTATTCAAGTATTATGTTAAAACTTAGAGGGGAAGATATATTTATATCCAACTTGTAACGAACCTCCCATTTCGTTACGACAACAAGCCTCACATAACAAGTGCAATTTTTTTTTGTGTGTGTGTGTATGTAGGAAGGTAATAAAGACATTATACTTAACATCGAAACACAACGATGAACATAATGCATGCAACTCACACCACAAAAAACATAATGACCTAACATAAAAGCACATCAAGAACCTAGAAGAAATGTACGACATTCAACCGATGAAGAATAAGAATGACTACCCGCCCGTCCTACCCTGCAATGGTTAGGACCTCTAGGACACATAAGCAATTCTCGAGCCCAGGTTCCCATAGATTTTGACCATTTAAGGTCTCAAGGCTAGTGTCTGTTCTGAGGAACAAGGAGGTGTCTACATCCCACCCGACACAAGAATACCAAGCTTACTAAGCTAAGGAAAATCATCCTAACAACCCTACAAACTCAAAATTAATTACACAAGTAACTAGAACCCTTACAGTGAGCAACCAAGCACATTAAATGTTTACAAAACCAAGTACAAACATTAATTAAAATGAACAACAACACCCTCAACGGGAAGTGCAAGCTAAAAATGACGTCGTCAACAACCCAACCATTAATCAAGGATAAAAGGTCAATATCTATGATTTAAATTGGCGTTAATTACACATCAATTAACTAGCCTAAATTCCATTAGTCAATGAGTTACCAACCAAACTTAACGTGAATTACAACTCAATTTAGCGTGTCTGAGTTACCAATTAGGCGATATCTATAAATCCAACTAGAATCAATTACATATCTAAATTAGAAAGTCTAAAATTTGCAATCTAGTCTTTACTCACCATACAAATTTTAATATTTATTACAACCTAAATGGACAATTCTATATTAATCTGAATCCCCATCCAACTAGCCATAAACTTGAATAACAAAATTAACATTCTTAAAGTGGAATGCTACCATTAACACTTATAAGAAATTAAATCTAAACATGTAGTCTAGCTATATTGATCTAACTAACAATGCTAGCATTCTACTATCATAGAGAAGGGAACTTTTAACTATTAATAGTGTTGTAGCAATTTAACAAGGTGATTATCATAGCAGTTACATGACAATTAATATAGCATTAACACGATAGTTTACATGACTATTTTCATAATAAGTAATATAACAATAACAACGCATTTAACATTCTAGTTAACATACAATTAACATAACAGTAACAAAAAAAATTGTATGACTGTTAACATAACCATTCATAGCGCAATAACCAGGTGATTTATATAACTATTAACTATTTAACTCGTTGTGGCATTTAATCAATAGAAGGAATCTGCTGACCATTAACATTGTTGTAGCAATTGTTCTGGCAATTAATAAGGCAAAAATATAACATTTCATATTGCAATTAACATGGCCTTTAACAGAAAAATGAGGCTGCTAACCATTAACATTGTTGCAACAATTATTTTAGTAATTAATAAGGCAACAAAATATAATTTATTACTGTAGTTAACATGATAATCAACATGGCCAGTAACATTGCTGTGGTAATTAAAGCTTGGCAGAGAGAACACTAGGTATGCGTTCAATGTGAAGGAGGATAAAAGGGACAAACAGAATTGCAGAAGGACCAACTCATGGTCAGTCAACAACAACTCAAGCAATGATTAAGGAAGGTCGTGGTCAATTAAGATGACAACACGGTCAATTTCTAATTATCAAAAACATGGTCACTCTAGCAAGTAAAGTTGTGATTGAAATGAATAAAATCGTGGGTGATTTCTACAACAACATAGTCAACTTTTGATTATCAAAAGCATGGTCATTTCAGCAAGTAAAGTTGTGATTTAAATGGATAAAATCGTGGACGATTTCTACAACAACATAGTTAAATTCTAATTATCAAAAACATAGTCATTCCAACAAGTAAAGTTGTGATTTAAATGGATAAAATCATGGGTGATTTCAACATGCAACAAAGTCACCTTTTAATTTCCAAATCGTGGTCATTCACAGCAGGAAATTTGATGAATTGAAAAGTGAAAACGTGGGTATTAACAGGAATCAAATGGTAGAAAATTTTTAAACCAAAACATAGTCTTCATCAAGGGAAAAATCGCCCCAAAGGTAAAACGAAATGCATACAAGAATAATTCCTCTTTTCCATCGCCAGAATACAAAATAAAAATGCAGATCATAAATTATTTCGTTTTTCATCGCTAGAATACCCAATGTAAAATGAAAATATGAATTCATTTCGTTTCTCATTGCCAAAATACCCAAAATAAAAATGAAGACTAGAGATCATTTCATTTGTCATTGCCAGAATACCCAATGTAAAATGCAGAGATGAATTCATTTCCTTTTTCATTGCTAGAATACGCAATGTAAAATGCAGAGATGAATTCATTTCGTTTCTCATTGCCAGAATACCCAAAATAAAAATGCAGACCAGAAATCATTTTGTTTTTCATTGCCAGAATACCCAATGTAAAATGTAGAGATGAATTCATTTCATTTCTCATTGCTAGAATACCCAAATACAACACAGACAACGGTAAGAGAATGCAAGGATCCAATGGGAAGGGTCATGGAATGATTGCATGGGTTCTATCAATCAATGCTTAGAGAAAACCAACCAGGACACAAGATACTCCACACGCAGAGGTCGTTTCCAGATGGCGGAAGAAAAAATTAGCTAGGGACAAACATCAAGGGTAGACGACTAATAGTTTCATCCTTCGCTCATCATCCTCGCACAGAAAAGCAGGGCATTGAGATCCATATGTATTTTAACGCTAAGATGACGACTGTAGATTAGGATCTTGGCTGACTGCTCAGGAAAGGACTAGTGAGCTAGGGATGAAGGCTAAACAACCACTAAGGTCATAATCAACACAACAAGGTGGTCAAGACGTGTGAGGAAATGAAGCCATGGGAGCTGATCTATCATCAAGCTAGGCTAAGAAAATTTCAGAAAACCATCTAGACAATCATTTCACTCACCCAAGTAAAAATGTAGATTCAAGGATAAGTTCTAAAACAATTTATCATACAAAACGAAGAAAGCGTATCATTTCCTGTTCGGAGTGGACGTCCCGTGTGATCCTTGCAACTCCCACGTGCCGACCGATGAGACTACATCGGTACCTCCCAGCCAATGCTATGGGTACTCTTCTTCCCCCTTAGTCCCCAAGCCGCAAAGAGGCAACACACTCACTATCCAGAGATTTCGACTAGCTCCCAACTCACCTCGCAAGGCCGAGCTACCACTCCTCACCAGGATGGGTATCCCAACTCCCACAAGTTAAGTCAATCAAGTAGATAATTCTTCAATGTAACGTTATGCAAACAAAAGAGATCCAACCTCCATCTCCTCCGTTCATTATATAGAGTTTTGTGGTTCGTTACTTTCCAAAAATCTTGTTTAGTTAAGGTTTGAAAATTTAATTCCTAAAAATTCCTCCCCGTACAAGTGTCACCCATCTCCTTCATTCCTCCATAAATTAAATTCTTTAATTAATTAATTATCTTTATTTCCCTCACCCACCTAGAGTTACTCCTAGAATCACTCCTAGGTGTCCCCAAATTCTCTTACAAGTTTTAATGACTTTCCCCNTAAGTCAATCAAGTAGATAATTCTTCAATGTAACGTTATGCAAACAAAAGAGATCCAACCTCCATCTCCTCCGTTCATTATATAGAGTTTTGTGGTTCGTTACTTTTCAAAAATCTTGTTTAGTTAAGGTTTGAAAATTTAATTCCTAAAAATTCCTCTCCGTACAAGTGTCACCCATCTCCTTCATTCCTCCATAAATTAAATTCTTTAATTAATTAATTATCTTTATTTCCCTCACCCACCTAGAGTTACTCCTAGAATCACTCCTAGGTGTCCCCAAATTCTCTTACAAGTTTTAATGACTTTCCCCCCCATTAAATTGCTAGTTCAGCTTAAATTAGAAAGCTCTTAAATGGTAGATACTTTACTAAGTTCGACTTTCTACTTTTTCCCTTTTTATGTTTACCTCTTTTCCTAGTTTCCTAATATTTTAGATTTTCCCTCTTTCCCTTTTTTAATTAGAACTCAAAAAGACAAGTGTGGAAATTAACCATTTTTCCCTTTTCTCATTTAATTATTATATTTTAAATTATAAAAAAGATAAAACAATTAATTCCTTTTTTTTTTTTTAATTTTGTTCCAACAAATTTATTTTTTCTTGAATATATTAAATTTCTTACTCCCTTCGTGTTACAAGATTTAACGAAGATCATACTCTTTATTTATTTTGTTTTTAAATTTTAATATATATATATATATATATGTATATGTATATCAAAATTATTTTAATAGAAGGGATGAAATTTTACCATTAACATGATTTAGACCTAGACCTTAATTTTCGTGATGGGTGACATTTTATTAGGGAAAAAGTTTTTTAAAAATTCTTATCACATTGTTCATCCTAAGGCCATATAGGTTCATTCATTTATCAAAACAATGCGACATGCCCTTTAGGATGCACTAGGTGCTCCAAGGGTGCCACTCATCTCATATGTTCCCTTGTGCGACATGCTCCAAGGGTGACACTCACCTCTTTCAATTTTTCTTGTGTGACGTGCCCTTCATGATGCACCACATGATCCAAGGGTGTCACTCTCCTCTTGACTGTCTTGGTAGACATAAAAAACCCTTGGAGTCAATACTCTACCAGGCAAACTTGTGGGAGACTAAGGGCCTCTAAGGAATAAGGTCCCCGCCTTATTGTGCACCACTTAGAATCATCATGAGTGACTGTCGCAGTCTACCCTCACAACATTGTGGGTCCTCTCGAACTAGGTAAACTTTAGCCTACAGTTCGAGCCATGATGGGAGTGCTAGTAGGCTGTGGTAGGGCTGTTGTCCACACCTCTCCCTCAACATATCTGGTAGTCGTGCGTGACTTCGTTACTCCACATGTGAGTCTGGTTGGCAAGCTATCATTAGCCTAAATCATCGAAAAATCATATCAGAATATATCCATATCATATCATCTAATCAGATGCACTAATATCACAGTAAAATAATGCAACCCAAATGGTACACCCCCTAATGCAATCTCGAGTCCAAGGGGTTCCATCGATGCCTCTACATCCTCGAGGTCCAAAATCCTGTACACTCAGTAAAACCGAGTCAATAGAACCTACCTATGTCGAGGCGGTAAAACAACATGTCATCATCCCATAACACCTCATAATCAAAATCAAAAGTTTTAATAGCGTAATAATTTGGATCACTTGCGAGAAAGTGTCCTCAAAGAATAAGTTCTCTCAATGCGCCAGAGTGAGATGTTACATACACCCCCTCTTGGTCCAAAATTTGTCCCAAAGTTTCATAGTATATATGCCAAAATAAAGTGTATCACAGTATCATATGTCTATCTATCAAAGAAAAATGGAAACTGCTGGCACATATCATATGTGTCCTCCCAAGTCGCTGAGTGCAGACTATAATTGTCCCACTGGACCTTATGGAAACTGCTGGTGCATATCATATGTGTCCTCCCAGGTTGCCGAGTGCAGACTATAATTGTCCCACTGGACCTTGACTTGCTCTATCGTTTGATGCCGTAGCTATTGAACGTGATGATCCAAGATGCAGATCGACTCAGCTGTGAGCGCCCCCTTGTCTGATACCTGTAAGGAACTCATGTCAATAACATGTGTAGGATCACTAATATAATGTCTCAAACAGATACATGAAAAACATCGTGCATACGCCTCAAAGAATCAGGCAAGGCTAGTTGATAGGCCATGGGCCCCTTTCTCTCCACAATCTCTAAAGGTCCCACGAACCTAGGAGAGAGTTTAGCTCCCTTCCCAAACTTGATCAAAATTTTATGCGGTTTAACCCGCAAGAAGACTCGATCATCGACCTTGCAACTATGGTCGACATGGTGCACATTGACATAACTCTTCTGTCGATCTTGCGCTTCTTTAATCCATTGTCTTATTGTTTTCATTTGCTCTTCCATTTCTTGGCTTTCTTCTGGTCCTACTAGGAACTTATCCTCAAGCCAATACCAACTCAAAAGCATTCGACATGGTCTCTCGTAAAGAAACTCGAAAGGCGCCATCTTAATGGTGCTCTAGTAACTATTGTTGTAAGTGAAATCCACTAGTGGAAATAATTCTTCCCAACTCTTTTGTTGCTCCATCACGTACATACACAACATGTCCTCCAAGGTCTAGTTCATTCGTTCGGTCTTCCCGTCAGTCTCCAGGTGATACAAAGTACTAAAGTTAAGTTGGGTTCCCAAGGCCTCTTGGAAACTCGTTCAAAATCATCCAGTAAACACCGATCCTCGATCGGATATAATCCTCTTAGGCACGCCATGCAACCTCACAATCTCACTGATGAAAACTCTATCTATTTCAGGTGCCTAATATGTCATATGCATAGGAATAAAGTGATAAATCTTCATCAAAGTGTCTACTTCTAAGAAAATCGAGTCATGTCTCCTTGCCGTCAGTGGAAATCCAAAAATAAAATCCATCGAAATAACCTCCCATTTTAATTTCGGAATAGCGTGTGGTTGTAGTAATCCTGCTAAATGTCTATGTTCAACCTTTACCTACTGACATTCTGGACATCTGGCCACATAGTTGACTATGTATGCCTTCATTCCCTTCCAAAAGAATAAGGGTTTAAGGTTTTCCCTCATCTTCGTGACTCCCCGGTGAGCCATGTAAACTACTCTATGAGCCTCGCTTAGGATCAACATCCTCAACTTGTCGTTTAGTGGTACGTAGATCCAATTTTTAAACCTCAATAAACCATCACTATCAAATGAAAATCCTTCAAATCATGGTACCATCATTGTGTTTTGTTCGATAAAACCCTCGACCTCTTTGTACCAGTCATTGTCATGCTGTAAGGTTAGAATGTTTTCACATAGATTCATCTGAAGAGGCAGCACCGAAAAGATGCATGGTCTCTGAATTAATGTGTCTGCCACTCATTTGACTGTTCATTTTATGTAAGTAATCTCAAATTCATACTTGCTAAGAAATTCCAACCAACTTCATTGTCGCGCATTCAGGTCGCTTTGTGTAAAGATGTGTTGTAGTCCATAGTGGTCAATATTTAGTTCAAATTTTTGTCCAACAAGGTAGTGTATCCAAACCTTCAAGGCATATACGATGGCTAACAACTCCAAATCGTGTGTCACATAGTTCTCCTCATGCCTTCTCAGTTTCCTCAAAATGTAAGCGATTACTCGTCTGTCTTGCATCAAGACTCCACCTAAGCCTTCCTTGGATGCTTCAGTGCATACCAAGAAGTCCAAATCCATGTCCGAGACCTTTAGTATTAGCGTTGTTGTCAACAACTCCTTGAGCCTCCGAAATGATTCCATGCATTTTTCGGTCCAAACAAACTTCTGGTTTTTCTTCTGCAATTCCGTGATCGGATTTTCTATCTTCAAAAACCCCTCAATGAACCATCGATAGTATCCTGCTAAACCCATGAAGCTATGCACTTCTGGGATATTCATCTGCGCAAGCCATTCCATAATGGCCTCGATCTTTGTTGGATCCACAACGATACCTTCACTGAAGATGATGTGCCCTAAGTAGTGGATCTTCGATTGATAAAATGAGCATTTGGATAACTTTACATACAATTTGTGCTCTCACAGACATTGTAGTACCAAGAGCAAGTGCTCGTCATGCTCCTCCATCATCCGAGAGTAAAGAAAAATATCGTCAAGGAATACTTGGACAAAATTGTCCAAGTACTCGCAGAACACCCCATTCATCAAAATCATAAATACCCCTGGGGTGTTTGTCAGTCCAAATGGTAAAAAAATAAACTCGTAATGTCCAAACCTCCTCTTAAAGGCGGTCTTAGGGACATCATCTTCCTTAATCTGTAACTTGTGATACCCTGATCATAAATCGATCTTTGAGAACATCGTCGCACCCTTCATTTGATCGAACAAATCATCAATCCTCAACAATGGATATTGATTCTTGATCGAGGCCTTGTTATATTGATGGTAGTCAATGCAGAGCCTCCATGACCCATCCTTCTTTCGTATGGAAATAACAGGTGTACCCCACGGTGACACACTAGGACGTATTAGTCCCAGGTCCAACAAATCCTTCAGTTGCATTCTCAACTTCTATAATTCCATTGTTGACATCTGATAAGGCATTCTAGATATCGATTTTGTTCTCGGTTTTAGGTCTATAGTGAATTCCAATTCCCTCTCCGGCGAAATCCTAGGTAACTCCTCCAAAAATACGTTCACAAACTCTCTCACCACTGGAAGGTGTTCTAAACCTTCCGTTAATCCCTTCTCGTTTAACGCAAGGATCGCATAAATATTGTACCCCTTGCGCATGCTCTTTCATAGTTGTAAGGAAGAGATGAACCTCAGGGAAACTCCCTAGATCCATCCTACAATCACATGTCTCTGTCCCTCGTCATCAACCAAGCTCAACCATTTCCTCTTACATTTGAGTATCGCCTCATGTGATTCCAACCAGTCCATACCAATTACGACATCATAAGATCCTAAGATCATGACGTACAGGTTGGCCCTTGTGAAAAACTCTCCTAGTTTAAGGATACAGCCCGTAACCTTTCCTCCAACCTTTTGTTTGGCTCCCAAGGTCATCTCTATGAAACTAAACTCATCCTGTTAAAATTCCTTTACCTTAATCCTTTTTAGCGCTACACCGGAAATGAAACTCTCAGTAGCACCGAGATCTATCAAAATACTAAGGGTCTGGTCAGCGACGGTACCTGTCACCTCGAGCACAGTTGAATGATGCTCTTATTGGAGTTTATTCACCATTGCATGAATTCAATGAGCCTTGCCCATATCTCCCACAGTAGTGGGCCCATCTGATCTAGATGCTCTAGTCCTCTCCACCGAGCATTCGCGTTGGTAGTGTGGCTCCCCACACATCCAACACCCCTTCGTTGAACCAATAGTTCTGTTACCCAAAGTAGAAGGTGACAACCCTCCGGCCTAGAATCCTGGTATGTTCTACTGAATAGGCCTAAACTGCTGCTTCTGTGGTCGACATTGCTGCTGATGTTGTGGTCCCCGATAAGGTGTCCGATGCTGAGGCGTTGATCACCGAGGTGTAGTGAAAGTGGATCCCTTCTGGAAGCCATGATATACTGGTGTATGTCTGGCTGGTGTCTAATGCTGTTGTGTTGCAGAAGACACCTGCCCTATTGGTCTCGCTGAAGTCCTGGTTTGACCCCTGCTGATGAGCTCCTCCTTTGCTATGAGGGCCTTCTAGATGACATCATGCAAGGTTTGAGGCAACAAAATTCTGACCTTTTCATGTATGTTGTTGTTAAGGCTGAACACGAACCTGTTGACCCTAAGTTTCTCGGTGTTAAGGTGCAGAGCATACTAGAGAAATTGCATAAAATGGGCCTCGTACTCGGGCACCATATGACCGCCCTGTCATAAGGCGTTGAACTCATTGAGCTGACGCTCAATGAATTCCTCTAAAAGGTACCTCTCTTGGAACTGTTCCCCAAACAGTTCCCATGACACATCTTTGACAACCATGTTCAGTTGTGGTAGGAGAATCTTCCACCATAGAAGAGCGTATCCTTTCAGTTGGAAGACCGCCATGCATACCTTCATGTTGGAGGTATAATCGTGAAGTGCAAAGCACATCGCCATATTCTCCAACCATGACTCGGCGGATGCACCATATGGGGCACCAAATAAATCGATAAATATGACCTTCTCGAGTTCACGGTGAATGCTACTAGTACTAACCGGAGCGCGCGGTGGAACCTCAGGGGATGCCGACGCCCTAGCCTCATCTCTTTCCAAACAACTGATCAGTGCCTCAGACATGCGCTGAAAAGATCTCATCATTCTGACCACATCACCAACTACTATCTGCTGCTACCCGACAACCTGTTCATCTCCCTGGGGGTTAGACCCCTCAGGTGTGGATGCTACTGGAGGCATTGTGCCTCCTCCCCTAGCACCCTGTCGTCTGCCTCAATAGTGTCTTCTAACCATGATTACTTGCACGAATACCAGTTAACTCAATTAGCAACATTATAATCAAATCATATCAACAACAGCCGTAGCAATCCCAAGTCGTGGGTTGAACCCGCTCTGATACCATATGT
>JASDQU010506312.1:42015-70535 GCA_032191745.1 Picea mariana | reverse complement strand
AACAAAACTAAAAACTAGAAAACAAATCCTTAAAAAAAGTTTTAAAAACTAAAAACTAGAAAACAAATCCTTAAAAAAAAGTTTTAAAAACTAACTCATTATAAAGCATAACCTAATGATATAATAATTATGTTTATAATTAGGTTATAATAATAATAACAAAGTCCCTCTTCCAACTTGCCGCTTATTGAGTGGTGAGTTAGAAGAGGGACAATTGTGGGATGATTCTCGGAATCGCACCCGTCCCATAGACTCTCTATTTACACACACAACTTTATTTTTACATATATTTGTATATATTGTTTTTTTTTATTGTTTTTTTTTTTTTTAATTTTGTTTTTACATTTTTTTAATGTATCTTTAATGTTGATGATATTGTTCTTATGACTAAGAGTTCCTATAATTTAGGTAAGCAATTTATGATCCTCAAGGACTTCTGCTCTAGTATGGGCATCACTATGAACACTGACAAAATAAAGGTCATGATAATTAAATTCAAAATGATCACATACAATACTTTTGTATATGACAACAATAGCTTGGAGGAAGTGCATTCATACAAATATCTTGTACTCAATATTCATCGCAAGCTCAATTGGAACTATAGCGTTGATAAAATGATAAATGGAGGGTGGAAAGCTTATTATGGGCTTGAAAACAACTGTAAATCAACGGACCTTTGACTTTGTGATAAAAAAAAAATGCCTCTTTCACACTCTCATCACTTTGGTTATCTTATATGGATGTGAAGTTTGGGGTTGTAGTATCTCTAGAGAATCCTGGAGAAAGATATAACAAATCCAAAATAATTTTATCACTTATAATCTCAAAATTAAGGGCAATACACCGTATCCTATCCTCCTCATAGAAGCAAGCCTTTCCCCCATCAAGAGAATTGCTATGATTATATACCTAACTTACAAAAACAAGATAAACAACATGGACGACAAGAGGCTTCCAAAAATTGCTTGAAACTCTAGCCAAAACCACCAATGGTTCAAGCGGGGATGGCTTAACGATGCCAAATCTTGGTTAAATCATTGAGGAATACAAGAAGAAGCCATCATGTAGAATACCAATAATATTTCAAATATTACCACTTCTAAATTTAAGGAGAATATTTGGTGTGATAAATAATTAGGATAAAAAGAAACTAAGACACTATAAGGAGGTGGTCAGCGCTAATTTAGAAGATCAAAATTACCTCTCAATTTTGACAAGTGCAAAGAAGAAAATCAAGATTGCTAAAATACCCAACATTGCTAAAATCAACAATTCCCAAAACATTGTGGGATGAAAGAATCTACCATCTTTGTGACACTAAGAGGGTTGAAGATGAAAAACACTTCCTCTTAGATTGCCTTGCCTATTCCCAAATTAGATCCCAATTTAAAAATATTTGCCACAATACAAACCTTCCTAACCTCCTAAGTCATCAAAACTATGGTGATCTTGGAACATTCTCTCAAAGCTTTTTGAGCATAGAAATACAATTTTAAAGAAATTGAAGCAATCTATTATCTTCTTAAGGTCTGATAAACTAATTGATCTTAGTAGACGTTAATCATCATCATCATAAACTTTGTTTATATATATATTTTTTATTATTATGTATTTTTTTTAAACTTTGTTAATATATATTCCTTTAAAATGTGTGTATATGTTTTTTTGTTAAGATTTATTTTTAAAATTTTATTTTATTTTGTTTTACTCTTCTTTTCTTTTTTAAATTTTTTTTTTAAAGTTTTTTTTAAACATAAAAATTTAAATCAGTTTTTTTTTTTAAATAATTTTTTAAAGGGAGGGTAAGGGTGGATTGGGTATGGGTAGGGTGATTTTGTTTCCAATAGTATAAATTTTTTAGATCATGTTTCAAAATTATTTCAATTTTAAGTATGAAAAAAGAAAGACAATTACTATTGACACTTCTTTTTAATTTGTTCCTTCTTTCACATTGATTATTTTCATGTATATAGACAACAAAACTAGGATGGAGACGTGCTCTCAAAAGCCAGAGTGGATATGGCTCGGGAAAACTAGAAAATTTTTAGAAAAAGCGCGGACCTTGTCTGGAAATATTTTCACGAACTTGGGCTCCAAATTTGATTAACATAGCACTATCGTGACTCTAACTATTTTTCGATATTGTAATGATTGTAAATATGCACTTCTCTATGAATGATCACTGAATAACTTTTCAGATTCTATTTTTTTGGATCCTCTCTTACAGACAATTGGCCTATATGGGTTGAACTTACTAGTACATATACAACAAAATGGTCTCCTCGGACCATATTAATGATAAATTCACTTTTTTTTTATCTCTCTTTGATGCTCTATGCATATTTTTTTGATGGGCCATCAACCTCTTGAATGCCTCTTGACATCCAAAGATGTAATTTTGTTTCATATGTAATACAATTACATGCTTTTTTTCTTGGAAAAGAAAAACACCTCTTTTCAATTTAGGGGTTGATTTTAAAATTTTGGTTGCAATGGTACCTATTGTTAAGGCCATGGTTTCAAACTAGTTGTAATTTTAACCTTCCATGAAACAAAATGGTGCTACTTGTAGCACCATTTTTCAATTTGAGGTTTGATTTTAAGATTTTGGTTGTAATGATACTAGTTGTTAAGGCCATGGTTTCAAACAAGTTGTAGTTTTGGCTTTGAAAAAAATAAGGGTGCTACTATTAGCATTACTGTTTTATTCAGGATTTGATTTTAAGGATTTTGTTAGCAACAATATAGGTCATGGTTGCAAACATTTGTAATTTTAACGCCAAAAAAAATAAATAGTGTCATTAGTGGCACCACTTTTCAAAACGGAGGTAAAAACAACAAAAAATTATTACCTCTGTAAAAACCAAAACTTTAGGAGGTTCTTGTTAAGTTTTTAACATTGAAAGGAGAAGGAAAGGGATAATTTATTGCCTTCCTCGTGGAGGTTCCTCGATGAAATGAGAAAAAAATGAGAAAGTAGGATTTGAAGAGTTTTTGTAAAGAAAAATAATAAATAATATATTTTAATTAAAATAACAAAAATACCCTCACACTCATGAGGATGTAGACAATGGATTATTTTTAGCCCTTTATATTTTTGAAAATCCCCCTTACTTTTATTTAGTTATTTAGGTATCTCGATGCTAAGCTCAACGCTAAATCCAATGCCAACAACATCGAGCTTAAGAGTTAACTTGCAAAATAATGTCAATTTTAGTTTTGTCCCATGAAATAACACAATTTTTTAAACAAAACTACAAAAATCACTTAAAAAAAAGTAAATGGAAGCAAAAGGGAAGCTAAAACGCAAGCCAATAATATAGTTTTATTGTAGGAGCATACTTATTTAGAACTCATTTATAAGCAGATGATGAATTAACAAGGAGAGTTGCAAAGAAACTTAATTCCTTATTATTATTTTTCTTAATTTTTATATATATTTTTAATGGTTAGTGAATGAAATGATATGACCTTCTTAAAATTATTAGAAAGCACCATGTTTTGTTGACATGGATGTTAAATATGGTAGTTTGAAGATTTTTTGTGAAACATTTTTTTTGTTTTAAATAATAATTGGGTAAAATTATATTAATATGAAACTATAGTAGATGTTACAACATAGATCACATTATAGTATTATTCTACATATTTTAAAAATAGCTATTAAATAGTTCAAAAAAAAATTATAGTATTATTTTACATATTTTTAAAATAGCTATTAAATAGTTCAAAAAAAAGTCTTATGGCAAGTTCAAAATAAAAATTGACTTTGTCCTTATACAAAACTACCAAGTACTTTTTAACATCGTATAATCTATAATATATATCTAAGATTTTTATGGTCTTGAAAAACATAGAAATTAACAGAAAGCATAGTGATTAGTTGCAATCTTGAATTTTTCGTAAAGGTCACGTTTCGATGGAGTTCTCCATATAGAACGGACAAGGGTTTGTTGCAGATTTACCATGCCAGTAGAATTGACAGGGGTCATGTACTTGTCATTAAAATTTGGTGGTGTGGATTCCATCCGTGTCTCAGTATATGGCCTTGATGATAAACAAGGGTAATATTCTTCTATAACGTTATCCGATGAGTCCAAACGGAGAAGGAGTGGCTCGAGAGGAACTTGGGAAGTAGGGTTAATAGGAAGAGTGGAATATTCCTCAACTGTAACTAAGGCTCTCTTGGGATTTGTTAAAAAATGAGTAGCAACACTCCCAGTGTTCGAATGATTCTCAACCTCTTCATAGTAAAAATGTTCAGGTGAATTAGAAGGTAAGGGTTCGTAGCCTTCCCGAGGAAACCCTTGCATCCTACGTGATCTACGAAGACCTTTATTGTTGACAGTCTCAATTTTGAAATACAATCAAGTAAATAAACAACACTCACTAAAAATCTAGAAAACCAACAAGCAAACAATGCCTTCTCACGATGAACGTACTAGTTGGTGATGAAATCCAACATTGCATGATCAAAGTGAGAAAGGGGTTAGGATATGGGTGGGTGGATAAATTACGTTGGCGACCTGCTTAACGGACTTATACCTTGGTGTAGGCTTCCTCACGGCTTTATCTGCGGGTTACTCTCCAAGAAGCCCGAGTGAGTTTGACCAATGTCCATTCCAGGTACAACAAATACTTTCGTTCACCGCCACCTCGTGTACAGACCTTAAATAATATGGCTACTAAGGACACCAACTAGTAGTCAGCCTATGGGTTGGTACAATCGACAGTCGAGTCCGAACGTATGGGCAGGATATCAAGTCCAAAATCCTTCAAGAGAACTGAGGACAAGTGGACTGGTAAAACTCCAGAGGACCTCGAACGGATTCAGAATTCATGGAGCTCCGAGACCAAATGAAGACAACTGAACCTCAAGAAGAACCCCCAATATACTATATGACTACTACGAATCGTTAAGCCTCAGAGGGATAATCTCCATTGCTCTCCTGAATGCGGCCTTGTGCGTAACCCCTGTGTGAGAGGGGGATCCCAGTTATGCTTATACAAAAATTGGATTTACTCTCCCTATAGCAAGATTATGAGTTTGTCTTGAATGCTTTGGAGAGTTATAATCATAGCCTATTCGAAAGCGCTAGTCCTGTCTCTTGTTGGTATAAAGATCTTAAAAAGAAAAAGTTTCTAGATTGTTTTTAATTAGCGTTGATTTTAGTGGTTGTTCTTTACACAAAGGTGAATGAGAGTGAAACTAATGATGTTGCGACTCGAATCCCAAAGAAGTAAAATAATGATATGAAAATTTTTCTTTTGATGAACTTCTATCTATGGGAAGAAGAAGAGTTTCTTTCTTTCAGTACCAAACACAAGAATGCGATGAACTTCTATCTATGGGAAGAAGAAGAGTTTCTTTCTTTCAGTACCAAACACAAGAATGCAAAAATTTCATGCAATTTGTTTTCAACAAGAATCCAATTAAGTGCTAATTTGTAAAGAAATCCTTTCTGATATCCAAAAACCAATGCAAAAAGTATCCCTTTGTTTGATTATAAATGCAGATTGAATGATTCGTCTAATGCTTCTTGTTTCACTAATAATGAAAAAAAACTTCAGGATTGCAATTTTGGAAAAGAGGAAGCAAAATCACACAAACAAAGGTACTCTTAGCAGTCAATCAGAGACAAAAAGAAAAACAAACTATTTGTTCAAAGAAAAACACCAAAAACAAAGAATCACACTTAATTTTTTTTTCCAGAAATGGGTAAGGATCAAAGATCAAGTAAACAGTACAAATATCGATGAGTTTCCTTATCACAATCTCTACTCGATCAGATGAACGAAAAAAGCAGCAAAAAGAACTCAAGCTTGAAGAAAAGGAGTCCATTTTGCGATAAGGAAATACAACACAAAACCCAATCAAAGACTAAAAAAGTGAAAAGAATCAAGTTGTAAACCACACAAAAGACATAACCTGATAGAACAGGATTTGAGTTAGAGAGAAAGACCAAAGAACTACACCCAGGAAACAAACAATCAACAATTTTTTAAGGCAAGAAAAATCTACGCTCTAGTAGTAATAGTACTAGAGCACCACAACGCTCTCTAACACACTCTGGGGGAGTGCTGATCAGGAAAGCAAAGCTCTGATTGTAACTAGAGAGGGCGTGGGTTATGAGAAAAGCTTTGGAAAAACCCCAAAAATTCAAAAACTCAGGAAGTTTGATCAAAAGACTCTCTGAGACAACTTTAGCAAAGACAACATACGTATGGATGGATCAGATCAACAAACGAGATATGAAAGTGGAAAAAAGGCAAAGACAAACCAAGGAAAGGAACCAAAACAAAAAGTTCTGCTCCCTAGTGGAGTCACCAATTTCTGTTATAGGAAAATTCCCCTGCGGACAGGTGAATATCCCCTTGGATTCTAGACCCCTGATATTAAGACATAAAGATACAAATGGACACTAACATCCCTTTGAGGTTTTTCTAACTAGCCAAGAAGAGAGAAGGAGAAAAAGGTGATCGTACGTATTTTCGATGTTTGTCCTCGTTGTTCCAATGTGAGCTTGATGTTGAAACTCTTTCCCACAGCTTGATACTTGCAAAACTACGGACATCAAAGGGACACAAAGGAACTCCTAGTCTAACATATTGGATTAAACTGATTCATTTATAATAGACAAACATATGTAAGATACACAAACTAGAAGGGAATAGGCCAATTATATTGATGAGAACTTGAAAGAGACACTTACAATCATGGATGGTGTTCCAACAACTTCTCCAAATCCTTCTCTTCCAAGCCCTTGCTCGAAAGATCCATGATCAAAATAACAATACTTTTGTTGATTATTTTTCTCCTTGTTCACCATGAGAATTCCTCCATTTATAGGGTTTGAGAGGCTCAACCACCTTGGTCATATTTGGGATTAGTTGAGGATATGACTCCATCAGTTGTGGCATCTCCCTTAGATGTAGCCCAAGGGTTAGATTCGAGCCAAACCAACTCGAATCATATTTAGTTGTCCTTAGAGAAAAGGGGGATTTCTTCCAATGATTTTCTCAACCGATCGACGCTCCTTCAAAACGGGCAACATAGTGCTACAACGCTCCTTGATGGATAGATAGAGAGGGCTAGTGCTCCCTGCATATGAGCAGGGGAGCATTTATATTCCAAAAATTTGTCAAGATGACCAATTCTCATAGCAAAACACTTTGTTTCGTCTATCAAATGACGTGGCTTCTTCTTCCAACATGTTCTAGAGGATATATCAAGTGTTTCCATGGTGTCGTTCGCAATGCAACACATGCAAAATGAAAATGTGACATTCACGACACTTGTGAAAAAAGTGAGACACTTGCGACACTTGCAACAATGAGAATGTGACATTATCGAAGTGGGGAATTTTGACTTGTAACAGTGGTTGTGAAACAATTCATTGTAGAGGGGAAGAGCATGCAACAAGCCTGAGTAGCTCGAGACAAGCCACATGTGAGTGTTGGGGGCCTGTTGGACAAGCAATTTTGGATGAGATTGAGGAGAAAAACCTAAGTATAAAGAAAATGCATAGAAGGAAGAAAAGGCACGGGAGGACATAAGCGCGCAGAAGGAAGAAAGTGCATAGAAGAACATAAGCGCGTAGGAGGAAGACAACGCACAGACAGAAGAATAAAGCAAGTGATCGAGGGAAGAAAATGCAAAGGATAACAATGCGCCTTCCAGAAATAGATGAACAACAAAGAAGATGTATAAAAAGCAAAAAGCAGAAGAAAGCAAAAAACCAGTTAACTGAAGCTGGCCATGCGATGCATTGTAATGGGCTATTTTTGGGATTGATATAATAGGGATTTAAGCCCTATATTTTGGGTATAAATATGTAACGGGTTGGGAGATAGAGAGGGGATGAGAAAAATATAGAGGAATATTATTGAAGAGTCGTGAATGTAATATTCAGTTGATAAGATGGAATATGAAAAAAGAAAGAGTTAGAGATAATCTTGTATCTTGTGTTCTTTACTTGGTCATGTGCGTTTATGAATGATGTTTCTATAGTTCGTAGACTAGAGTTAGTTTGTGGATTGATTATGGTGCAATATTCATGAATGAATGTGAGAATATTTGTAATAATCAAGAACATACATAAGCTAGAAGAGGTAATAATGAGTCGAGTATCCACCTCCCTTTCCCTTATTACTGCAAAAGTCTAGTTCTTGTAGTCCCAATAGATACTTTGGGTGAGACTTCACTTGCGTAAGAAGGTGATGCCGAAAGGGCTAGTGTCTTGTTGGTTTGTTGGTCATAGTTAAATTGAACCTTGGGTTTTACAACCTGTGCGCAGATTAGATGAGCCAACACCCCCTCGCCCTCCAATAGTTCAGAGGGAGACAATTGAGCCTATTGATCAAATTCATCCCGTTGATCCTGTAGCTCCAGTTGATGTTCCCAGAGATATTGCAGTAGGTCAGAAGAGACCTGCATGGGCTTGTCAGACTCTGTAGGAGGCAATAGGAAACACAACTCCTCTTGGTACCTTCTGAGAGAGAAAGATACCTCAAAGATATTCGTGCCATGTTGCAACTGTGAGCCACATCATTGATTCCAAGCCTTCCTATTATGAGGAAGTATCTAGTCAACTAGTATGGAGAGATGCCATGATGGAGGAGTATTAGTCCATCATGAAGAGTGATGTGTGGGATATTTTTCTTAGACCTAAGGGGAAGTATGTAGTGACTCCCAAGTGGATCTATAAGATCAAACACATAGCCGACGAGAGCATCGAGAAGCACAACACGAGATTTGTTGCTAGAGGATTCTCTCAGGTGGAGAGAATAGATTATGAGGAGACATTTTCTCCTGTTGCTTGATGCACTTCTATCCAGACGATTATTTCCCTTGCATCATCCATGGGTTGGAGACTACATCAGATGGATGTGAAGAAAACCTTTCTCAATGGAGAGATTGAGGAAGAACTATACATCGAGCATCCAGATGGTTTCGTGATACATGACCAGGAGATTCATGTGTCCAGGTTGAAGAAGGCCTTGTATGGACTCAATGAGGCACCTCGAGCTTGGAATGCGAGGATTGATGGAAACCTGATGAGTTTAGGATTTGACAAAAGTGTTGCTGATCCCAACCTGTACTACAAGACGGTTAATGGTGAGTCTCTGATTTTGGTCCTCTACGTTGATGATTTATTCCTCACTGGTACATAGAGCCTTATTGTTGAATGAAAGTATGCATTGGCCTATGAGTTTGAGATGAAAAACCTTGGTATGATGCACTACTTCTTGGGACTATAGGTGTGGCAGAGAACTGATGAGATATTCATGAGTGAGGGGAAGTACACAATTGATATATTGAAGAAGTTTAGGATGCTGAACTGTAAGCCCATGGCTACACCAATGGTGACGAATCTGAAGAAACAAATGTGTCTTCTTCCGATTCCGACGAGATTGATCCAACCCTCTATAGACAACTGATTGGATCATTGATGTATCTGGTTAACACAAAACCAGATATTTTCTATGCAGTGAGTGCACTTAGCTTGTTTATGAGTCAGTCGAGATAGACACACTAGATTGCTGCGAAACATGTGTTAACAGATATCCTCGTTCTTCCACCTCAACTCCTGCATGTTGACGCTCATGTATTCTCAGTTGTCTTTTTGTCACCACAGCCTCCCACCTAGTCGCCGTCCAGTCAGCTTTCATGCCGTTTGTGCCAGATCCTCGTCAGCATCCAACGCAAATCCAGATGGCCAAGAGTAGGGTAAGGCCATCATGTTTCTAGGTGCCGAGTTGACTCAGGCCTATCCGGACCCTTAGAAAGACAGTTAATGAAGTTGGGGAGCTGTGGTTGAACATCGTTTCCCCCATAAATGAAAATCTCAAAAGGACTCTCAGCAAGTCGGCTCGTCTGCAGGTCCCTCCCAAAACCCAAAAATCAGCAAGAGCCATCTGATTCAGAGGGACGCATGGCACCGGATCCAAGGATTCACAGTTTTGCAAATTAGAGGTTTTAGCATGGAGTCATTTTGATAGTTTGGGATGGTTGATGGTTGAGCTAAGCTCCCGCATTGTAAATATTTGATGAAAGCTCTAGTTATCTGTTATGTAATAGGATTTGAGATTTCCTGTTTAATATAAGTCAACTTCTTTCCATCTCACTATAAAATCTGTGTTAGAACACTCGGGCATGGAGGATCCAGTTGAGGGTCATATGTTGTTGTTATGAAGGTTTGATTTCAGCAGTATTGTGACCAGTTTTAATCAGTTCGTTTTGTTATCTTTTTCCCTCTCACACTAAAGAGCTCGAGCATGGATGATCTAATCGAGTTGTTGTAGCTGCATTGTGATGTATGTTCGATCATTGTGCTGTTATGACTATGTTTCTTAAATATACTTCAGTGTCTGAAACTTTGAATCCAAGAGGATCTTGTGTTTGAGTTTTTCCTCCTTAGGCTACTGGAAGACCTGATATCCATAGCAGACCTCTACATTCTCCTCACCAAGTTTTCCTTCTATTCACCTTTAATCCAACTAACTAACTGAAGTTGATCAAGACCTCACTTGTGCATACCAGTCCATTTTTTTGAGTTAAAGCGATATCATCTTGAGTCTACACCCATTTGACCTCTTTAAAATTATTTGTGACATACAAACTGATGGGTACTGGGCTTACTCTCTCTGCAATCGGAGAGTGACTTCTAGTGCTAACATTTCTGGCACCGTTGTCGGGGATGAAAGTGAATATATCTTCCCTAGGAGAACGACAAAGAGCTTTTGATTATGAAGGTGCATCAGATATCAGAACCATTGAAGATTGCAGCTTGCACCTAGCGACTCCACCATCAAAGACTCCACTGGGGAGGATTTTGTTGACAGAAAAAATGACCATACCGAAGGGAAAGACCAGGTATCAGTCTATGAGTTTTCCTCATGAAGTCATGTTCTTCTTTATCATCTCATTTCTCTCTTTCCCTTCACATATAAAGAGGATTATCCTTTGCTTTGTATATTTAGATGACAATACGCCTTCCTTCATTCATCCATCCTTGGAAGAAGAAGACATGCCCTCTTCTTGTGTTGTAGATGCCGATCCCATGTCTTCACCTCAGCCTATTCATAAAAGTGAGATCTGCATTGCATCTCCGCTCGAAATTGATCACCCTTGTAGCTTTGAGGAGGTTGAAAATAATTCACAGTCTTCTCAAATCTCGTTACCCTCCATTATTCCTGCTGAGCCTTTCCATCAACTCGTTAATCCTCATGATCAACCCACTGCTTTTCAAATTAAAATCCGAAATAAGTTGTTTAAACCTCTAAGGCTGCCATATTGCCTTAACCCTTATCCTCTTGATTCCTTTGAGTATCTTCCTCGGTTTTCTGGGGAGGATCACGTTACAGCTGAGAGGCACTTGGGGGCCTTTGAGAACTTTATTGATTAGTTTGAGATCGTTCATGATGATGTTACCATGAGGCTGTTCTCACATTCCATGTCTGGAGATGTTGCTATGTGGTTTAGATGTCTGGAGGCTGATTCTATTGGTTCCTGGGCCGAGCTATGCCATGATTTTTTAAAGTGTTGGGGTGAGAACAAATCCCTTGATCAATCTTGGTTTGAGTTTAATGCCTTGAGGAGAGGGGAAGAGGAAGCCTTGGCTGTCTTCAACAGGAGGTTTTACAACGTTTATCATAGTATGCCTGTGGAGATCAGACCCACAGAGACTGCTGCCATGGTGTACTTCGTCATGGATCAACATCCAGAGCTTGTCCTTCTCCTCAGAGAAAGGAAATCTTCATTGTTAAGACATCTATTTGAAGATGTTGTAGAGCTTGAAGAGAACATCAGGGCTAGCAAGTGGGTTCATAGGCAGGCATATCTCGAAAATTTGCATGTACATGAGCAAGAAAACTGTCAATCTGTTTCAGAGTCTGAGCAAGAAGATAGTGAATATGAATAAGATATGGAACAACAACAAGGAAGTAGGTATGATTCACAGTTGGAATCCGGTTCTTCAACATTTGCATATTTTTCTATGGGCAGGAATGCATATCAATCTTATGATCAGTTTTGAGAACATTTTGAGCATGTAGCAGTGGTTGATTGCATAGATAACTGTATTTTCTTGGCTGATCATAGTTATGATGTTCTGAATCCTGCTGCACCTTTATCTTGTGACCATTCTTATGAAGAAGAGACATAAACTGTTGATGATCAAGAGTTGGTTTCAAAATAACATGGAGGGCATTTATCTGCAAATAGAGAGAATTTTACAGAGGAGCATCCTGGTCTTCTAAAGCAGTCAGGGTTCTGTCGCATTATTCATGATCCTGTGGCCATATACATGGAGTCATACATTTTAGATTTTCTGAAAATTTCAAATTACTTTACTTCACCAATACTCACAGGCAAGTATGGTGTTATGAAATTTTTCCAAGACCACACTATAGAGCCTTTTCCTTTATTAATTAAGAAAAAGCATCGGGTGGAAATCAACTATCCTAGACTCGCAGAAAACACAGAGAAACATGTAAAGGATGAGCTTAGTGGGCAATTTATCTCCTGTACAGAACCTGTAATTGAGCAGGTATCACTTGGTATCAACTAGCCTGCATCATTTCTCCACCCACCTGTGCACTTTGAGAACATCACACGACGGGTGAGCCGCAATGAAGGACATAAGTTAATTTCTTACCAGTTGAGCTCCCTTGATTATAAATTTTGTGACCTTGTGGGATTATATATGGAGCTGTGTTTTCCAAAAGCATTGGAGCCTGCAGATTTATTCACCTTATCATCATTTGGGGGTATATTCAGTGTTCCAAGCCATGTTCTCATTTTTTTGCCATACTTCCTTATCCTTTTGTGGATTATCTGCAGTAAATAAAAGGATCATATTACCAAACAGTCTGGGTGGCTATGGTGGAAGTTTGCTTTCACCTAACACTTTGTAAAAATCAGTTAGCTTAGGTTTTTGTACATAAATAACCTCTATCCGGAGAAGGTGTGTTTGCTTTATGTCTGTAAGCAGAATAGTGTGCGGGTTGGCCTGGATTCCTCAGCAAGATGTTTTTGAGCATGACTCCATAGCCCAATACTAAGGCACTGAAACTGCAAAAAGAGTTCTTAGAGCCTCACAGGGACGACTCTATCCCCCATGAAGCCTAATGTTAACACATATCCTCGTTCTTTCACCTAAGCTCCTGCATGTTAATGCCCACGTATTCTCAGTCGTCGTTTTGTCACCACAGCCTCCCGCCTGGTTGCTGTCCAGCCAACTTTCATGCCGTTTGCACCAGATCCTCGTCAACATCCAACGCAGATCAAGATGGCCAAGAGCAGGGTAAGGCCGTCACGTTTCCAGGTGTCGAGTTGACTCAGGCCTATCCAGACCCTGATAAAGACAATTAATGAAGTTGGGGAGCGATGGTTGAACACCATTTCCCCCATAAATGGAAAGCTCAAAAGGACTGTCAGCAAGTCGGCTCATCTGCAGGTCCCTTCTGAAACCCTAAAATCAGTAGGAGCCATCCGATTCAAAGGGTCGCGTGGCACCAGATCCAAGGATTCGCGGTTTCACAAATCCAAGGTTTTAACATGGAGTCATTTTGATATTTTGGGATGGTCGATGGTTGAGCTAAGCTCCCGCATTGTACAGCTTTGATGAAAGCTCTGGTTATCTGTTATGTAATAGGATTTGAGATTTCCTGTTTAATATAAGTCATCTTATTTCCATATCTATGTAAAATCTGTGTTAAAACACTCAAGCATGGAGGATCCAGTCAAGGGTCATATGCTATTGTTATGAAGGTTTGATTTCAATAGTATTGTGACCAGTTTAAATTAGTTTGTTTTGCTATCTTTTTCCCTCTCACACTGAAGAGCTTAGGCATGGATGATCCAGTCGAGTTGTTGTAGCTACATTGTGATGTATGTTTGATCATTGTGCTGTTATGACTGTGTTGCTTAAATATACTTCAGTGTCTAAAACTTTGAATCCAAGAGGATCTCGTGTTTGAGTTTTTCCTCCTTAGGCTACTGGAAGACCTGATGTCCATAGTAGACATCTACATTATCCTCACCAAGTCTTCCTTATATTTACCTTTAATCCAACTTACTGACTGAAGTTGATCAAGACCTCACTTGCCTGTGCATACCAGTCCAGTTTTCTGAGTTAAAACGATATCATCTTGAGTCTGCACCCATTTGACCTCTTTAAAATTATTTGTGACATACAAACTGATGGGTACTAGGCTTACTCTCTCTGCAATCAGAGAGTGACTTCTAGTGCTAACAACCTGCAAGGCACAATTGGACATGGTCTGAGATATACTTCCAGTATTGACATGAGATTGCAAGGATATACTGACTCTGATTGGGTAGGGAGCGCAGTGGATAGGAAGAGCACCTCCGGGTGTTGCTTCGTTTTGGGATCTGCCATGGTTTCCTGGTGTAGCAAGAAACAAACTTTTGTGGATTTGAGCACTGCAGAAGCATAATACATTGCATTGAGTGTGGTAGTCTGCGAAGTAGTGTGGCTTTACAAGATCCACACAGATTTATTCAGACATGTGCTGTATTCCATTTTTATGCATTGTGATAACCATAGCTGCGTGAATCTCTCACAGAATCTAGTGTTTCATGACAAATCGAAAAACATTGAGATCAAGTACCATTACATCCGAGACATGGTGCAATACCTTCCTACATATTAACAGGTTGTTGATGTTCTTACCAAACCCCTTACCAGGATGAAGTTCGAGTACTTCCATGACTGACTTGGCATGGCAGAGAATGCCTCCCTCACTGAGACAGAGTGTTGATGTTTGCAGCTTTTTGAGACATTCTCTAGATTGTACTCCTCTGTGATCGAGTTGAGTTGATTTGTGAGGACACTTATCTGAGAGGGATAAGTGGGTTTGGGCTTATATCCCAACGTCCCTTGTGGAGAGCACACGAGGACACGTCCCTTATGGAGAGAACACAAGGACACGTTAAGGGAGTTGACCTTGATGTCACACACTATGGGGAGTTGATCTTAGTGTTTCTAGAGGGAATAGTCTCTGGAAGTCCACATGGGAGTGCCATGTGTGACAGACATTCTCCAGATCATACTCCTCTATGACTGAGTTGAGTTGATATGTGAGGAAACTTATCCAAGAGGGATAAGTGGGTTTGGGCTTATAGCCTAATGGCCCTTGTGGAGAGCACACGAGGACATGTCCCTTGTGGAGAGAACACGAGGACACATCAAGGGAGTTGACCTTGATGTCACACACTATGGTGAGTTGACCCTAGTGTTTCTAGAGGGAGTAGCCTCTAGAAGTCCACATGGGAGTACCATGTGTGATAGACCTTTTGCTACAATCTCTCGAGTAAGCATCGGGTGGACCTTCTCCTAGATTGGGCTGCAGACCAATGGAGATAGGATTTATTTATCACAAAGGTGTACTTGTGGTAAATGGGCCCATGTGTAGTCCTTCCTTGATCATGGAAAGGAATAATATGGAATCGAGGTGCTTTCCATGTGTCAGTTAGCATTGGGCTGAGATTCACTCACAGGGGTGTACCTTTGGTGAACGACCCTAGTGTGGTCTTTGTCCTAGTTATGGTGATTTGACAAGGAATGATAAAGACTCTAGATGCCAAATGCTATCACATGTGGACCTAGAGTGAGACTGATCTCAGAGAGATTCAATTGGCTTAGAGGGAAAGCCGCAGAAGGAGTTTCCCCTCAATTTAGGTGGGAGAGAGACATCTCCCAAGACTGACAGACAAGTGTCATGAGTCTAGGGTGAAGTTTTTATACTTCAGAGACAAGATTTGGCATGATGAAGAATGTCTCCCTCGTTGAGAGGGAGTGTTGATGTTTGGACAACATCATGTAGACATTCTTCCATATATATATATATATATATGACATGATATTTAAATACAAGGTATAAATATATATAATAAATAAGTAGTTGTTTATTATCCAAGGGATGCTTCCTTTCATGGATGGTCACCATATGTTCTCTATATATGGAACACTCATCATTGTAATAATACATCAATATCATATATTATCTCACATGAAAAATCAACAAAAATAAAGTAGCTAAGGCAATACCCAAATCAGTCCATTCAGCTCAGACACATGGATGTTCAGTCCCATTGACAAGCTAATCCAAGGAAGACAATTTTGGTTTATCAGCCAATAGGTTTGAAGGAATTTCTTAGGAAGAACCAATTTCTTTTGTAGAAGTGATCTCACCTTCAATCATAACTCCCACATCTTTGTTTCCACCCAGATCATTCATTCATTTTGAATCTCATGTAAACCCTTCCTTATTAGTTAATGAGGACTTCCTTTAGGATCACCATCAGGAAATCAATCATATTCCAAACAAACTCAAAATCTCTTTAGATATTTTAACAAGGAAAAAATCTCATCAACAACCAGAGGAAGAAGAGAAGAGGAGGAGGAAGAAGAAGAGAGACAACCAAAGAGGGTAGACAAAAACTTGACAAAAGAACAAACATAAGAAGCAACAAATAAAGAAAAAAACTTGGGTATCCAGAAAACGATAGAAAAATTGTTTGGAGCTATATCTTGAAGTGTAAATAATCTAGGAGTTAGTGCCCCATTACAGGGTGGAAGCCATAAACCCCCATATATTAAATAATGAATATTGTTTCCTGTAATTGCAGAGGAATGACTAGCAGTTTAAAAGAAGAAGCCATGTGATATTTAATGTAATGCCTCGGTTTTGAGACCCCAGATAAAATAATGTATTTTGTTTATTTGATGAAATAATAGAGCACCCAAACAATTAAAAGAGGTATGAGTGCTTAGGAAATGTAATACTTTGAACATTGCAAATAATAAAATACATCGCTGGATGCAAGACGAACAAGGACAAGAGTTTTAGGGGGCTATGATTGCATGAGAGAGGGGGCTAAAGAGGACTAAGTCTTTTTATTATATTTTATTTACCCATCTTGGTTTTAATTGAGAAAAGTGGTTACATGAGAATCCTGGGGGGAAGGCCAATGGTTCTTGATTTCATGTAATTTTATAAACACCTCTTTTGGGTTGTTTGAGTGTTATTCTTCATTCGTTGTTGCTCATTCATTATTCCTCATTCATTCTTTTTCTTGGTTGGGGCATGGGGACGAATTGATGAGGAAAGAAGCCATTGTTTTGTTGGCTGTAGTAATTATTGGTGTATTCTAGCTATGAATTGGTGCATCTATTCTCTAGATGCATTGGCATGTGATAAACTTTGTTCACAACTGCGAATCCTGAGAGTCCCAACATGGAGATTCTTGACCAGATGCACTGTAGCCCTGGAAAGAAATGGGCAACTTGAAGGACTACGTGGCAGTGAAGGGGGTTTTGGGTGGTGCATGCTGGAGAGAAGAGAGTTGGTATACTTTGAATTGTTGTGTGTTGAGGAACCCGTGAGAGCTTGAGTGCTGACTTGTTTGGGTAACAAAGTATCTCTCTAGAACTCGTCCTTGTGAATTCATAAGCCGGGCTCGGGGGTGACCTGCTATTGAGACTTCGAACAATAGTGTCTAAGGTTGGGTGGAACATCCTTGGTCTGCAACCAATTGGTGATTGGTTTTGTTTAAGATAAGTGCTCTTTGTCATGGTTTCCTTTGCTTGTATATTTATTTTCGCTATGTATTAATTATTATCTCCGAGATATGTATTTTAATGTGCTTGCTTGCTAGTTACTGCAGTGCATGGCATGATTAAGCATTCTTTTTAAGTCTAACATGAATATTGATTATTGCATGTGTGGTTATTTCATTTCTTTCATACTTCTTTATTAATTAATCGCTATCATAATTCAAAATTGGTTCAAGAAGTGTGTTCTTGAGGTAGCGTGGCCAATTTGCTGGTGGCTGGGTACGTTAGAAAGTGGTATTAGAGGTTTTGGTTCAAACAACAGATTGATATGGGCCAAAATGAGCGTGAATCGAGAAGACTCACTGTCATAGATTTTAGTTTGCGTGAATTGGAAGAAAATGGTGAAAAATTAGAGAGGAATTCCCCAAATTCATGAGCAGATTCAAGTTTAAAATAACCCAGAATTGTCCGAGAAGTTAATGGAGTCAATCTGTAGAGTTTTAGATCTGAATTTGACTTGGAAGGTCGAAAAATTCAAGTTTTAATGGCTACTGTAGCGCTGGGCTGAGTTTGAAGAATTGACGACCGAGATTGTGTTCAATCTCGAGATCAACAACCGAATTCATCCTTGAAAAAAATTTAAAATTTTCTAATGTTTTCAAAGTGGCAAAGTTACCAGATGGATGACTGAGATTCATTTTCGGTGGTTGGGAAAATGAGGAATATTGACGGTTCGTATTCATTTTCAGTCATTTGGGAAGTCAGAGAAAATCAACGACCAAGATCATTTTGAGTAGGAGATCAATGACTCAGATTCACCTGGGTTTTAGTCGAAATTGTCTAAGTGTTGAAGTTTGTTAAAGGAACTTCCCGATAGCTGATGGTTGGGGATTGGAAGGTTTTGGTGAGGAGGTCATAAGTCCAAAAGACATTTTCGATCGTCGATGGCCGATGGTCGGGGATTGGCAAGTTTTGGTGAAGAGTTGGTTCAACCAAAAGACGTCTTCGATCATCGATGGCCGATGGTCGGGGATCGACAAGTTTTGGGAGAAGAGTTGGTGCAACCAAAAGAAATCTCTAATCGTCGATGGTCGATGACCGCGGATCAACGAAATTTGGTGAAAGTTTCATGCGACCAAATGAAATCTTCGATGGCTGATGGTAGGGGGTCGACAAATTTAATGTGAAGTTTGAAATTTATTCTAAGAGACACTATTGATGGCCAATGAAGAAAAGAGGGTGATGACATGTCATGCCATGTCACCATCCAAGTGTCATTCCATGTCATCCACGTGTCATGCCATGTCAGCAAAGAAATAGTCGATCGTCAATTGCCAATAAAGAGAAGATCAATGGTTCATAATTATTCCGATTTGAGGTCGACGGTGCAGATTGCCACATAGGCAAGATTGTCCATCGATTTAAAAAAAAAAAACTAAGTTTGGGGGCATTTCGTATTTAGGCTATAACTAGAGCATATTATGTCATATTGAGATAAAACTTCTCGATTTTATTTGCAAAGAGGATATCTACAACAGTTCTAGAGAGGGCCATCGTCCATTTCTGCTTGGATTTGTCAGAAATTTCAAAATAGTGTTTTTTAAAGATTTGGGTCCAGATCATTGGCAAAGATCCAGATTAAGTTGAAATTATTGGGAAGAGTCTATAAAGAAGACATGGAAATAATCCATGAAGGATTTGAAAAAATCGTAAGAGTATTGGAATGGGGATGCTAAAGGGCCACATTTTGGGGATTTTGAGATTTTCAGAGTTGGAAAAGTGACCCTAGATTACAAAACTGGAGAATTTTATTTACTCAAATTTTATATACTCATCAAGAAAAACAACTTTAGGGTAGTGATTTTTTTCCAAAAGTGTACAGATTGAGAGATAACTAATTTTGCTAAAAATTCCAAGTTTGGATAAAGGGGTGAAAAATGACAAAGTTGTCATTTCCAAATTGCTGTAGTTTTTAAATGGAGCATCAGATTGAAAATATGAGAGTTTTTATGAATTTCCTATCATTATTTTTATCTGTCTCACACAAAAGTTTCTCTAGTTGCTGACATATTTTCTTCTGCAGTTGAAAAAAGTTGGCCTTTCAATAAAATTACACTAGTGGAGAAAATGCACAAATGGGGTGAAAATGGTTTTTTTAGGAAGCCATAACTTTCAACGTAGATATTGGAATGAGGCATGAGCATAGTTTTTGGAAAGATGATTCAGAGGAAAATAACCAAGAATTATTAGAATTTGGAGAATTATGATACAATTCTTCATGAGTTGAGCAAAAAAAAGACTTGTAACATTAATTGACAAATTTTTATAATATGCATAATTCTAAAAAAAATGGTTGCCTGCACATTTTGCAGAATTAGGGGATACAAACATATCAGTTCAAGATAAGAATGCATATTTGGGACATCGAGGAAGGAGAGGAAGCCTTCAATTGTGAGAGAGAAGCCAAAGGTCAAAATATCAATGTTGGTAATGTAGAGACATAATCAAATGGGCACAATAGTAAAGGGGAACACGAAACATTAATAAAGATTGTGAGAAGCTTGAGAATAGAAGTGCAGAGTTACAAATCAGATGATGAGAGAAAAAAATCAAATCAATGCTCAAATGATTTAAATCCTAAATAAGTTGCAGAGGCAAGCAAATAATGGATTAAACTCAAGGTAGGAGGAAGAAGGCAAACATCATAAAATAGGAGATAACTATAGAATAACTGGTCATTCAAGAAGTGCTAGCAGAACTCATAGGCATCACTCACCTCCTTACTCATCAAAGAAATTTTATGCATTTGAAGACTCCATAAGCAGTCCAAAATTGTCTCCTGTTAGGCACCAAAGAAGAAGACATGAATTGGACAGTTTGTAAGGAGAGTTGAGGAAGCTTAAGCCACCATCCTTTGATGGTGAAAGATAAAGGGAAGACGATGTTGAAGCCTAGTTGTTTGAGATCAGAAAGTATTTTCAGCTGCACAAATACTCATCTAACCTAGAAGATAGAATTTCCACATACCATTTGCATGGAAAAACTGCTATGTGGTTGGACCAGTTGAAACAAGTTGAACACATTAATGAGAACATGATCACTTGGAAGCAATTCAAGAGATATTTTTTAGAAGGAGTATCTTTTAGAGCACTTCTGATCTGGATTTATGAGCAGAACGAAATGAAACCATAGATTTATAATGTTAGCACATAGACACAGTGAACAATAACAGAGATGCAATAAAACTTTACTTCTATTAAATAAGAAATATGCTGAAAACTGTAAAATGCAGAGTGAAAACAAGCTTGCTAAAATGGTGGCAGCTTATCTCTAAGAAGAGATGTGACAGCTACGCTCATTCGAAAGAAGATGAGTACAATGAGGATCTAAATGAATTTTTACAATAAAGATGAATTCCAAAACCCTAGACATCCAAAAACTTAATCCTAGGAGATGAAGCACCAAAAGTTATGTGGGCCCCGTTGGGGTAAGTTAGCACATTAACTTCCCGGGGTCGTAACTTTTGGATATGATCTCCATTTAGGGTGCAAGATAGCTCGTTGGAAAGGTATTGATGAGGAGATTCATTTAGGGGGCTCAATGGGAGCCTTTGGCTATCATTTTGTTTCCCAATCATGAAAAACTTTGTTTAGGCCCTTAAACTAGCCCCATAAGTTAAAAACTGTTGAAAATAGTAAATTGCCAAAGTTGCCAGAAAAATGTTTTGAGCTAGTTGGAAAAGGTGGGTGGACACTGATATCCACCTGGATCAATCCTCCCTCCTTAGGAAGCAATGGTTTCCATTGTGTTGATTTCCCCCATCATATGAGGAAATTTCTACTGAATTTGGCCCCATGTGAGCCACTTGCCTTGGTGTAGAAGCCACCCTGCTTTGACAACCCAATAAAGATGGAATCTCTACTGGTGAGTGCCCTTGATCTTTGTGTCCACAATATGATCAATGTATGTTTATTCCATGCAGTCAGGGTTGAGCTTTTTTGGTTTCAACTGTTCTACTATCTCTGAGGTGTCTAATAATGGTGGAAAATAAGGCCGAAGGAGGTCCACATTGAACACTGGGTGCAAGCCAAGGAAGGGGGGTAGGTTGAGCTCAAAAGAATTGCTACCCATAACCTTGGTAATAGTGTAAGGCCCACAATGGAGTGGGAGAAGCTTACGATGAGGCCCTGTAAGACGATCTTTCTATAAGTGCAACCAAACTTTGTCTCCCACCCGAAATTGGTGTGGCACCCGGTGTTGATCATGGAACTGATTATACTCAGAATTGGACTTATGTAAAATATCCTGGACCTATTGGTGGATGTGCTGGATACACTCAATGAACCGAGTGGCTTTGTCAGCTGCAGGTTGAGCATGTGATGAGTCTGCCTGGGTGGCTGGAAGGGGTGGTGCAACATCCATGGGACCTAATGGTTGAAGTCCAAACCCCACCTGAAAGGGTATGTGGCCACTTGAGCTATGTATGGATCTATTGTAGCTGTGATGAACATATGGAAGAATCTCATCCCAGGTGCGATGGTCCTTGGAATTGTACATGCGCAGGATGTGCATGATCATCCAGTTGATGACCTCGGTTTGACCATCTGTCTAGGGGTGGAAGGTAGTGGACTTTCTGAGCTTGGTGTCCAACAGTGACCAGAGGCTCGACCAGAATGTGCTGAGGAATTGGTTGTCTCAATTTGAGATAATGGTTTGTGGGATCCCAAAGTGTACCCACACTCGTTCAAAGAAAATCTTGGTAGTGTCTTCCATCGTGATTCTCTTCTTACAGGCGACCAAAATCGACATCTTGGAAAAGCGATCAACACCACAAAAACACAGTCATTTTCCCCCCTGGTGAAAGGGAGGTCCGACATATAGTCCATTGAGATGGATTCCCAGAGCCTATCAGGAGTAGGCAGAGGAGTGTACAGGACTTGTTTCTTAACGGTCGGTTTGGCAATAACGCAGGTAGTGCATGGCCATATATACTTACTAACATCCTGTTGAAGTTTCAACCAATAGAAATGTCGCTGTAGCACTGCCACTATCTTTTCCACGCCGAAGTGTCCTGCCACCTGACTGTAGTGGGCTTCCCAAATCAACTTCGCTCGCTCGCTTGGTGGAACGTAGAGATGGCCCAGATGGCATAACAAATCATCCTGAATATGGAAATTATGACAGCTGTGTTGGTGCCCAACATTTTGTAGGTGTTGGCGAAGTTGGAATCCATCTCATAGAGGTGGGGCCACCTGGAGGTCTCATGGCAGCAAGATTCTAGCACTATGGTGAGTGCCGCGACTGGAGGTCGGCTGAGGGAATTAGCGACTCTGTTGGTATTTCCTATTTTATACTTGATGTTTAGGTGGAACTACTGCAAATATGTGGACCACTTCTGATGGAGGTCATTCTACAATTTGCCTTGTGTCTGCATGATCTGCAACGACTTATGATTAGTGTGAATGACTGTATCCTTCCCGAGAATGTAATGCCTCCACTAGTGGCAGACTTGCACAATGGCGTACATTTCTTTGTCATAAGTAGGGTTATTATAGATGACATATGATAGTGTATCACTATTATAGGCCATGGGGTGGCCCTGTTGAGTGAGGACTGTGCCCACAACATAGTCTGAAGCATCTATCTCGATCCCAAAGGGCTATTGCAGGTTAAGTAATGAGAGAACTAGTGTTGAACACAAGTGTTTCTTTAGATCTTCAAACTCTTTGTATTGGGACATGCCCCACAAAATTTTTTCCTTACCACCACCTCTGGTTATTTGACTAAGGGCCCATGCAATATGGGAGAATCCCAACACAAACCTGCGATAGAAATTGGCAAAGCCTAAGAAGATTTGAAGCTTAGTGAGAGTGGTTGGGGCTGGCCAGTCACGGATGACTTGGATTTTGGCTGGATCAACATGCACACCATGCACATCAACAATGTAGCCTAGGTAATGGACCTTGTCCATTCCGAAAGAACATTTTTCCAAGTTGGCATATAGCTTGTGTTGTTGCAGAGTGTGCAAAACCTATTGAATATGCTGCAAGTGTTCTACCCAAGTCTTGCTGTAGATGAGGATGTCATATAGATACACCACCAAAAATAACTAGTGAAATGCCAAAGGATATTGTCCATCAACCTCATGAAAGTTGCTGGGGCATTCGTCAAACCAAAGGGAATGACCAACCATTCAAAAAGACCTTCTTTTGACTTGAAGGGAGTTTTCCATACATCTGTCTATTCTATTGGGACCTGATGGTAGCCAGAATTCATATCAATCTTATTGAAGTATTCCCCCCCCTTGAGCTGATCAAGGAGATTGTCGATTTAGGGAATCCAGTATTGGTTTCTGACTGCAATTTTTTTTAGGGCCCGGTAATCAATGTAGAGTTGCCAGGTCCCGTCTTTCTTCTGCACCAACACGATTGGGCTTCCACAAGGTGATGAGCTGGGTTGGATGTGCCTCTTGTGGAGCAGTTCTTGATCTCCTCATTTTCTAGCAGAGAGCGATGATAGACTGACCCATTTGGTAGTGATGCATCGGGGGTCATATCAATGGGATGCTTGACCTGACGGTGTAGAGGTACTCCAGTAGGTGATGATAAGATGTCTTTGTATTCTTCCATGACCTTATCCACTTGCTTCTGCTGCATGGAGAGGTCAACCGTGGAGGCCATGGATGTTGTTGCAACCTTTTGTTCACTTTGAGAGCGAATCACGAAGAAGACAAACTTCCTGGTCTGAAAAATGACCTTCCTTCATTGCTTGGTAGAGACAAAGGAAATAAAACTAGGTGGGACTACCTCTGGTATCCTGTACAATTTCCTGTTCAAAGTAATAATAACACTATAAGGCCTAGACTCATATACAACATGACGTTTCCATAAATAAGGTTTCCCCAAAAGAACATCACAAAATTCAAGGGGAGAAACATCACACAATACCTCATCTTTGTAAGTTTTAAACCTGTGAAGTAAAGCAATGCATATAGATTCTCAAGCAAAACAGAATTTAATCAATGGATCATACACAGAGTACACAAAGATTTTATACCGGAAACCCTCAACCGGGAAAACCTTTCTTATATNATATTCATTATATCGAATTTCACCATTCACCATACAATATATATACAATGTTTTTAGGTATTCTGTAGATACCAAAACCCTAATCCCTTAATCCGAGATTAATTTACAAAACCGCCCAAAAAAAAAATTTCGGGGTGCTGCCCCGAATGCTGCGCGTAACCAAGGGGGGGCATACTTGCCCCCCTTGGGACCCCCCTATGAAAGCGCCTGGTGCACACAACACGCACACAACACACTGAACACTACTAGAGGGATCGTCAAGCGCAACTGTCATATCTGACGTGCCCACACACACACATGCAAATAATATAACACATACCCAACACTGTCCCACTTGTTGTTTTCTTTGCATCCAGGGGTCTAGGGGATTATATAGTCAACAATCCAGGGCAACAGTGCCCATTGTTACTGTACACCAAGAGAACTTTTCTGTACTCACAAACTTTGTCAATGAATCTGCAACATTCTTCAAAGTGTCAACCTTTTCTAGCAACACCTTCTTTTCCTCAACCATGTCTCTCACAAAGTGATACTGAACATCAATATGCTTTGTTTCGAATGATAAGCTGGGTTCTTTGCCAGGAAGATTGCACTTTGACTATCACAATCTAATCTCACTTCTTGTTGTACCAACCCAATACCTGAACACAATCTTTGTAACCANGTAATTCTTCAAGACATATAAGAAAAATCATTTCATGATTTTCTCATGCTTTGGGTTTCCACGTAAAACATTGGTGCACTGTGTATGTGTATGATTGTTCATTTGTTCATTTCTTGGATTATAATTCTACATTGAAATAACACTTGGATTATAAGGTTAAAAAGGATTAGATTGCTCTATTACGGATTCGCCCCCCCTCTTAGTAATCCAACAACACCCGGTGTTGATCATGGCGCTGCTTGTACTTGGCATTTGACTTCTATAAAATATCTTGAGCATGTTGGTGGATGCGATGGATCCTCTAAATGAACCAGGTGGATTTGTCAGCTTCAGTTGGAGTAGGTGACGAGTCGGCCAGGGTGGCCGCAAGGGGTAGTGCAACATCCATGGGACCCAATGGTTGGAATCCAAACCCCACCTGAAATGGTTTGTGTTCAGTTGAGCTATGTAGGGCTTAGTTGTAGCTATTTTGAACATAGGGAATACCCTCATCCCATGTGTGGGGGTGCTTAGAATTGTACATGTGCAGGATATGCATGATAATCCAATTGATGACCTCAGTTTGGTCATCTATTTGGGGGTGGAAGGCAGTGTATTTGGTGATCTTTGTGTCCAGTAGTGACCAATGGCTCGACTAGAATGTTTTGAGGAACCAACTATCCCGATCTAAGACAATGGTTTGTGGGATTCCAAAATGTAACCATACTCATTCAAAGAAGAGCTTGGAAGTGGCCTCTATTGTGATGCTCTTCTTGCAGGCGGCCATAATCACCATTTTGGAAAAGTGATCAACAACCACAAAAGCACAGTAATTTCCCCTCTTGGTAGAAGGAAGGCTCAACATGTAGTCCATTGAGATGGATTCCCATGGTCAGTCAGGAGTAGGAAGAGGAGTGTACATGCCATGTTTCTTAGTGGTCATTTTGGCAATAGTGCGGGTCGTGCGGGATTTGATATAGTTCCTGAAATATTATCAAAGTTTTTGTAAGTTTTAAACATGTGAAGTAAAGAAATGCATATAGATTCTTAAGAAAAACAGAATTTAATTAATGGCTCATTCACATAGTACACAGAGATTTATACCAGAAACCCTCAACCATGAAAACCTTTCTTATTTTCATTATATCGAATTTCACCATTCACAATACAATATATATACAATGGTTTTAGGTATTTCGTAGATACCAAAACCCTAATCCCTTAATCCGGGATTAATTTACAAAACCACTAAAAATAGCAAAAACCACCCAAAAACAAATTTTGGCGCGCTGCGCATAACCAAGGGGGGCATACCTGCCCCCCCTAGGACCCCCCTAGGAAAGTGCTCGGTGCACATGGCACAAGAAGAGCACTAGTATGAGGGATCATTAGATGTAATTGTCATATCTAATGCGCCCACACACACACATTCAAATAATATAACACATACCCAACATTCTCCCACTTGTTGTTTTCTTTGCATCCAGGGGTCCAGGGGATTATATAGATCCAAGGTAGCAATGCCCATTGTTACTCTACACCAAGAGAAATTTTTTGTGCTCATAGACTTTGTCAATGAATCTATAAAATTCTTCAAAGTGTCAACCTTTTCCAACAACACCTTCTTTTCCTCAACCATGTCTCTCACAAAGTGATACTGAACATCAATATGCTTTGTCTTCGAATGATAAGTTGGGTTCTTTGCTAGGAAGATTGCACTCTGACTATCACAATCTAATCTCACTTCTTGTTGTACCAACCCAATACCTGAACACAATCTTTGTAACCATACTGCTTCCTTGCTTGCATGAGTGGCTGCCATGTATTCAGCTTCTATAGTTGAGAGTGCCACTACAGCCTGTCTTTTTCTCATCCAACTGATTGCTCCTCCAAATAGGTNATATGCTTTGTCTTCGAATGATAAGCTGGGTTCTTTGCTAGGAATATTGCACTCTAACTGTCACAGTCTAATCTCACTGCTTGTTGTACCAACCCAATACCTGAACACAATCTTTGTAACCATACTGCTTCCTTGCTTGCATGAGTGGCTGCCATGTATTCAGCTTCTATAGTTGAGAGTGCCACTACAGCCTGTCTTTTTCTCATCCAACTGATTGCTCCTCCAAATAGGTTAAACACATACCCACTTGTAGATATTCTTCGATCCAGATCTCCAACCCAGACTGCATCAACAAAGCCATGTATGTCTAGCACTATGTCCAATCCTGGTCTTCCTTGGTAGCACAATCCATAGCTGGGAGCACCATGAAGATACCTAAAGACCCTCTTTATTGTTGTCCAATGCTCCTTCCTTGGTTTTGACATATAACTGCTCAAAACTCCCACTGCATGTGCAATGTCCGGTCTAGTATAGACCATTGCATACATCAAACTGCCAACTGCACTGGCATACGGAACATGGGACATGTCCTCTTATTCTTCCTGTGTCTTGGGACATTGATCTGCAGATAACTTTACACCTATAAGAATAGGAACCTTGACCAGTTTACTTCCATGCATATTAAACCTCTGCAATATCGTCTCAAAATATTTTCTCTGATTCAACCAGAGTTTCATGTTTGCACGATCTCTTTTAATCTCCATTCCCAGAATGAAGTTAGCAGCATCGAGATCCTTCATGTCAAACTTGGAGGATAGTTGCGATTTCACCTCCTTGATAACATCCATGTTATTTCCTACCAACAACATGTCATCAACATACAACACTACATAAATGAAGTGATTACCAACATGCTTAGAATATATAAGTGATCATCCCTGCTTCTTACAAATCCCAATCCAAGGATGTATGTGTCAAACTTTTGGTACCACATCCTAGGTGATTTCTTCAGACCATATAGTGACTTCTTTAGATTGCAGACCAGCTCTTTCTTTCCCTTCACTACAAAGCCTTATGGATGCTTCATGTAGATTTCTTCTTCCAGATCCCCATGTAGGAATGTTGTCTTCACATCCATCTATTCCACTTCAAGATCAAAAGAAGCAGCAATAGATAAAATAAATCTAATAGATGTTATCTTGGCAACAGGAGAAAAAATCTCACCAAAGTTGATTCCCTCTACCTGGAAATAACCTTTTGCTACTAACCAATCTTTTTATTTCTCCACTTTACCTTCTGCATTAAACTTCTTATTAAACAACCATTTGCTACCAATAGATTTTATTCCAGCTGGCAAC
>JASDQU010506312.1:28501-41915 GCA_032191745.1 Picea mariana | reverse complement strand
TCCATGATCTCCCTTTTTAAACCATCCATCTTAGTATCCATTATTTCCTCCAACTTAGCTTCCGTTGAATCCATCATCCTTTGTAGTTAATCTTTTGTTATTGTCTTCTTTTGTAAATCATTTATGTCCCTACACATTTCTTCACCTTCATCAAGAGTCCAAGTAGGACTGTCTGGAGGCTTATTTGGTGTAGAAGTTCCATTTTTTGGTGGCATGTTGGCCAAGTATTGGTTTAAACCTTGATTTTGAGGTGGTTCTGCTAGACAATCTTTATTTTGTTGTATCTCCAAAATTTCGGCCCTTCTGGATATAAAAATTTATTTTTTGTAGTTCTCTGATATTTCTTCTCTGCAATGCCACATGTCTAATCAAAATTGGATGTGCCAAGTGGAATTTATGGTAACTTCCCCACAACTTGATGATTTTTGTCCTTTCCAAGAGATCTCACTTGTATAGAGTTCCCCACACAAAACAATTGATATACAATTCTGAAAATTGTACCAGAAATACTACACACTGTCCACTATCCAATGCAACTAGTCTCACTCAATTTGAATACTTGAGGAAGAATTTATGATTGTTTTACCTGGAACACCTTCTTGAGACTAGTCAATAGGACTAGTTAGATACCCTATATTCCACAGGGTGTATCTACAAATGTAAGATGACCCAAAAGCATAAATTTTATCACAGATACCTTAATAATTTCTGTGAATATCCTTTGGATTTCATAGTCTGAAAAGTTACAGAAAAAATTTCATAGCGAAAATTTCGCGATGAATAAATTCAGGATGATTCTAGAACCCTATCTTACACAGGATGTATCTCCGAAAGTATAAATCCTCAGGAGTTGAAATCTGAATCCAACGTACCTTGATTTGTCTACTAAATATGCTCCAAGGGGTTCCTTCTGAAACATCGTAGAAAAAAAATTATAGTGAAAATTACAAGGTGTCTCAGATGTAGAAGCAAAACCCCAAGACCTTGAGCTCTGATAGAAAATGTTAAGAACCAAATATCAAGATAGCATAGAAAAACCTCAGAATAAGTACTCATCACCTTGAAAAAGATAGAATTTCAGATAATAAGCCTCTTTGAGGGGGCAACCTCCTTATACACCACATAAATTTCCAAATACAAGATGATTCCAAATGAAAATGTCTCCTTGGTATATATAGGAGACTAGGAGGTAAAATTAAAACTAATGGACCCAATATGACATAAATAAAATAACATTATTAATGTAATATTCTCCAATTAAGGGGTAATGTGCCACTATTTAGGGCTTAACAACACCCTTAGCCATACAACATCGGGTGGCTTCACCAGTGACGAGATAATTGTGTCAGCCAACAATATCGATTGTCATATGACATCCAACCCTTCAAGGATAAGGCATTATGTGATGTTTCCCCACTGGATGTCTGTGATGTTCTTTTGGGCTAGCCATATATGTGGCAGCACCATGATATTTATGAGTCTCGACCATGTAGTGTCATTGTTACTCTAGGGGGTCATCTCTACAGGATACCAGAGGTAGTTCTGACTACTTTCCCACCTAAATAGTGTCGCAAGGTAGTATCTCATACTACAACATTCAGCTTCTTTACAATCTATTCAAAAAGTGAACATAATGACATTACAATGACTGCAACCTCGGTCCAAGCACCTTCTATCCAACATAAAAAGGTCGACAAGATTGCAACAAAGTGTAAAGATTCTTTTTGCACACATTAATATCATGTAGCCAGACTGGTTAAAAAGGTCTAACCCTTCCAACCATAGATTCGTGACAACCTTCAACAAGCTAAGCAATGCAACTTCTCCAACAAGGCAAGCAACTCATCAAGATGCATATTCAGTAAGCACTCTTCCCTCTCCCTCGGGCACTCAACGCAATGGATACCATTGCTTCCTAAGGATGGAGGATTGATCCAGGTGGATACCGGTGGCCACCCACCTATTCCAACTGGCTCAAAATAGTCTTCCGGCAACTTACTATTTTTAGAATTTTTTCAGTTCCTAAACTTTCGAGGCCATTTTGAGGGCCTAGATAAAGTTTTTTCAGAATCGAGCACCTCAATGATAAAAAAAGGCTTGGATTGAAACCCAAAAATTAATCTCCATAATGATACATTTCCAACGAGCTATCATGCGCCCCAAACGTAGATCGTATGCCAAATTTACGCCCCAGGGAAGTTGATACACCAAACTACTCAAAACGAGGTCCACAAAACTATTGGCTTTTCATCTTTTGGGGTTAGGGTTTTGGATTTTCTTTATGTTAAAAAGGCCTTTAGAGCCTCATTGTAACCATATTCTTGCAAATGTGAGTAGCCGTCACATCTCTTCTCATAGATAAGCTGCCACCATTCTAGCGAGTCTTTCACTCTGTATTTCTATAATTTTGTACATTTCGCTGATCAATAGAAATTGTGTATTACTGTATCTCTATGTTTATGGTTGAATCTCTGATATATTTTTGTTATTATATTGGATATTCGAGATATCTCTGTACATTTCTTTATTATATATCCCCTCTCATTTCGTGTCGAAAAAAATTTGGATCACTACAACCATTACCAATTCTAGAGAAGAAATGGAAAGTGGTAACCATTGATTTTATCACTAAGTTTCTCAGGACAACAAGGAAACATGATTAGATAGAGGTAGTAGTTGATAAATTGACAAAGGCTGCTCATTTTGTTCCTATAAAGATGACCCATACAACAATTAATATTTCAGAAATTTACATGAGGGAAATTGCTAGGTTGCATGGGATACCTAAAGCAATTGTCTCAAACATAGATACTAAGTTTACTTCAAATTTATGGAGGGGATTATTTAAAGGATTTGGTACAAATATGAACTTTAGCACAACATACCATCCACTGTCAGATGGGAAAACAAAGAGATTCAACCAAGTGATTGAAGACATGTTGAGAATGTATGTGATGGACAATCCATCTAAGTGTGAATATTACTTGCATTTGGTTGAGTTTGTCTATAATAATGGGTATTAAAATTCATTGAATATGAGCCCATTTGAAGCTCTGTATGGTAGAAAATGTAATACTCCAGTGAGTTGGGACAACCCAACAGATAGAGTAGTACTTGGGCCAAAATTGCTCAAGGAGATGGAAGACCGCATGGTTAAAATTAAGCAGAATTTGAAGACAACACAAGATAGACATAAGAGTTATGGAGATAAGAACATGATAGATAGAGAGTTTAAAGTGGGAGAGCATGTGCTTTTGAAAGTGAAACCCAAGAAGAACTCATTAACGTTGGGAAACTGTACAAAGCTAACAACCAAATTCTATGGTCCATTTGAGATATTAGATAGAATAGGCCTAGTTGCATACATGCTTGCATTGCCTGCTTCCATGAATGTGCATGATGTATTTCATGTCTCTTTGCTGAAAAAGTATGTACATGATCCTAACCATATTATTGATTGGAATGTGATTCAGATGAAGATAGAAAGAGAATTTCAAGTCCAACCAGTGCACATATTGGACATGAAAGTCAAAATGCTATGGAATTGAGTCATAGAACCGGTAAAAGTTTAGTGGACTTGCTACAGTGCTGAAGATGCTACTTGAGAGTATGAAGATGCCATGCGGGCAGAGTACCCACGACTTTTTAAAGAATTTTGAGATTTTGATTTTTTTTTTGTATATGCACTAAGGACAGTGCCAAAATAAGGGGGAGGAGAATGTAATACCCCAGTTTTGTGACCCTAGACAAAATAATGTATTTTGTTTATTTGATGAAAGACCGAAGCGCCCAAACAATTAAAAGAGGTTGGAGTGCCTAGGAAATGTAATACTTTGAACATTGCAAATAATAAAATACATCGTTGGCAACAAGATGGACAAGTACAAGAGTTATATGGGGCTATGATTCCACGAGAGAGGGGGCTATAGAGGGCTAAGTCTTTTTATTATATTTTATTTACTCATCTTGGTTTTAATTGAGAAAAGTGGTTACATGAGATTCTTTGGGGGAAGGCCATGTGGTTCTTGATTTCATATAATTATATAAACACCTCTTGTGGGCTGGGGGCTTTTCTTCATTCGTTGTTGCTCATTCATTATTCCTCATTCATTCTTGTTCTTGGTTGGGACATGGGGATGAATTGTTGAGTAAATAATCCATTGTTTTGTTGTCTGTAGTAATTATTGGTATATTCCAGCCATGAATTGGTGCGTGCATGCCTAAGATGCATTGGCATGTGCTAAAATTTTTTCACAGCTACGAATCTTGAGAGTCCTAACATGGAGATTCTTGAACATATGCATTGGAACCTTGGAAATAAGTGGAAAACATGAGGGACTACGTGGCAGTGAAGGGGGTTCATTGTCTTTGGGTGGTGCAATCTGGAGAGAAGAGAGCTGGTCTACTTGGACTGCTATGTGCTGAGAAACCTGTGAGAGCTTGAGTGATGATTGGTTTGGGAAGCATAGTGTCACTATGGAACCTGTCTTTGTGGATTCATAACCTTGGCTCGGGGGTGACCCTATGTCAAGAGTTGGAACAACAATGTCTAAGGTTGGGTGGAACGTCTTTGGTCTGCAGCCAATTGGTGATTGGTTTTATTTAAGATAAGTGCTCTCTTTCATGGTTTCCTTTGCTTGTATATTGATTTCCATTGTGTATTAATTATTATCTCTGAGATATGTATTTTCATGTGCCTTCTTAATGGTTACTGTTGTGCAGGGCATGATTAAGAATTCTTTTTAAGTCTAGCACGAATCTTGATTATTGCATTTCTTTGATGCTTCTTTATTAGTTAATCGTTATCGAAATTCGAAATTGGTTCAAGAAGTGTGTTCTTGAGGTAGCGTGGCCAACCTAGTAGTTGATGGGTATGTTACATTTAATAACATTAGAAAAGTAAGCAATCCTCCTACTCCAGAAAAGACTAAGCTTTAGGCAATGGAAATACTAAAATTGGTAAAATTCACTAGCAAAGGAGCGAAGGAACAACAATAAGTTTCAGAGGGACTTTAGGAGGTATTTACACCCTTTGGGATAACTGAAGGTAACCATAACCTGGTATATAGTATACTAACTATCCATTTTTAGCTTGTATTTCCCACAAGCATACATAATGTCAATGAGACAAAGTGGATTCTAAGAATAATAAATATCAAATAAGCACAAAAAGAGATGGCAGTTGCATAATGTATAAAATTACATATAAAAAAAACTAATGTGTAGAGCTAATAAGATTTACTATATAAGAAATCTTCAAACCATCCATTCCAATAAACCTGCCATGCTCATCCCATTCATTCCCCAAGACTTCATAACCTGCTAAAAAAAATGGCTAGACAATACATATCATGCAAATCAAATTTACCCAAATAAAGGCTAAACGATATAAATGCATTTCACCCCATAATTGCTACTTGATTTCAAAAAAGCTGACCAGTTTAATGGAAGCCATAATAATTATTTGGTGGGTAATATAACCCATTTTCCACCACAGTTTCTTTCTCCATCTCACTGCCCTTTGTACTAGTAGAATCTCCCAACGATGTTATAGAAGAAGTGGCATCATATGGGTTCCCCTCTGGCCCAAGGGCTTGAATATAGAAAAAAGAGATTACTTTATCAAAATCATAAATATATGACAACATACTTACATTATCAAGAATGCTAATAATGCAGACAATTGAAACTTTTGAATATAAACCATAATGGAAGTTATAAAGCCATCATATGAAGAGAGTGAAAAATGTAGGAAATCTAGCATGGATTCACACCAGAAATCACCACAGTAAAAAAACTGACACTGTCCTCTAGCTTCGAAGAATAAAAAAACCCTAGAACACTGCTTCCTTGCTAACAACCCTTCAAGCCAATTACAATAGATGATGGGGAAGCTAAGTTCTTTCACTTCCCTAGCATGTTCACATGGACAACACAATGTGTCTTGCTTGGCCACACACAACCTACTATTTTACATCAGATGCACACCACAGAGACCTTGTGGGGGGGTTTTTGGACAGCAAGAGAGATCGTGCTTAATCAGATCTAACAATTCTTATTAATGGAAGGAAATTAACAAGAAAATTGGATCCATACATATAGGGTAGTCAAGTTGTGGTTTCCACTTGCAAGTGCTGAGCCTAAGATCTTGTTGCTGTAAGCCAAGCCCATGTGTACCAAGAAAATAAGAGAATCAAGGGGTGGTCCTTGGTGGAACAAGATACATAATATCCCTTCTGTAAAGGTAGTGCTATGAGTCAGTGGAGGTTGGTGGAGGAGAGGAGATATACACTGGCAAAATAATAGGGGAAAAGGACAAGTAGAGGTGGAGGTTAGTTGTTGGGAAAAGATGAGAATGGAACCATTAGTTTAGGACGATTAGTTTTGGGTGGACGAAAAATTTTGGGCAAAAAATATCCCTATATACAAGTATTCAACAAAATTAATTAAAAAATAAAGTAAAATGTTGCATACTCCTCATGTTAGTTAAACATTGAACTTAGCCACGCCTCCTACATATCATCCATGCATACTTGCATTAATTGCAATAGGCGACGTTAATGGAGCATCCAAGCATCAAAGTACGTTACCTCTTCGTGATGGGGCAAGGAGTATGCTTCACACATAGTTTGTCTAAACCAACACACACTGCCTTGGTTACCATTCTTGAGATATACAACATAACAATACACAAACAATTGTGAACAATTAAAATGTTACAACATAACAATACACAAACAATACACATATGCTCACAATGTTACTAATTGTGAGCATATGTCTTGAAATATGTACAATATATGTGTAGTGTAAATTGTTTTGTACAATATAATATATGCTTAGTTTTGGAAAAAATACTTAAATTCTCAAGGGATTTTAAGTGCACTCTATTTAAGTAAAATTTCCATCCAACCAGGTTAATTAAATAATCTAACTAGGTTAATTAAATAATATAGTTGTTAATGGATATGCACATTCACTTATACCAAAATATCATCATATTTAATTAATGATAAATAAACATAAATAATAGTTCAACATAGATATTTATTATATACTTTGAGTTTTATATTGGAAATATCATTCTCTTTAGTTAATGATAAATAAACATAAATAGGGGGTATTTTTGATTTTGAAGGAAATTAAAAAACTTCTTTCACTGGGGCTAAGCGAGGCCACTAACAATCAAGTAGACGTATTGGCATTGTTGCAAGGGATGTTGATTTTGAATAAAAAAAGGATTAAATAGATCTCGATGATTAGGGGTTCCATAGTAATAGCTTGCCATATGTTTTACTATTCGTTTCCCCAATACACTCAGTTGAGTAGAATTGTTATCAGAGCTAAAAAAATTGGCATAAAGTTTTGAATTTGTAGGCTATTATTATGTTCTGATATTGCATAAATCCTTTGCGGACACCCAAGTAAATGAAGCATAAATCTCCAAGATAGGATAGTGAGAATAAATGGGTAGTACTAACTCATTGTCATCTCACATAAATCAATTATCAATATTAATATCAAGGGTGAAGAATTTGTTCACAAGGTACAACTGGTGTGCATCAATGAAGAGGTGTAAACGAACATTTAAGGATCATTCTCCCTACATAATTCCATTCTCAATGTCATGGGTGCTTTCTCTTATTAATATTGTAAGGATGGGATGGGTGAACACATGTGGTTTAATGCTCAGAATAATTTGGAATATGCTCTTTGTTGCATATTTTGACCCTTTTCTTATTTCCTAGTTTCAGAGATTTGGAGAGCCTTGGTGGATTTGCGCTTGGGTTCAAGTTTGGAGTCCACATAGTGTGTTGGAATTTGCTTGGTTATTCCACCTTGGGTTTGATATAATGGCTAGCTCCCATGGCCATTCTGAGCACTATTCAATTTTTGTAAATTCATAATTGCATAGGCGAATCTGGAGGTGTCAGAGGAATATTGGAGAGTCTCAGGAATGCATTTCTTTATATATAATGAAATGAGAAGGATGGAAAAAACACTAGGATAAAATAAATACATTGGAGGAATAGGCATTGCAAAGATAGGTAATTGGCTAAAATTTCTAGGAGAGCCTATAAAAAACAAGCAAAAATAATTCAAAATTTACATGGAAAATAATACATAGAGGCTTGAAGAAATGGAGGAGAAAATGGGGATGATTTAGGATAGAGTTGCAAAGCCGGAGATGAAGAAAAATACAAATATTGAGGTTATAAAGTCTACAGTGCCTCAAATTATTTTTAATGGATAATTTGACATGGATCTTTGATAAGAAACGAGGAAGACACAGTTCAATAGGATCCAATCCAAACAAAGAAGCAATCTTCTATCATTCAATCGTCCAAGGTTGGTAACAAGTAGGAAGCCCTTAGTGGGCATGGTCCCTTTTAATCTCTGGTTTTTGAAATGTTTTATAAAGTTGCATCTTTGGTGGGGTAGTTTTTGCTGCTATATACTTGTCGAATAGTCAGTAGTAGTTCTAGAACTCTAAGGATATTGCAGATGGTGGATGGTTATGTTGAAATTTTGAAAAGTTCTCAAGTTAGTCTTGATATATACATTTTGTATTATCCTATTGGGCGGTTCGACTATAGCCTTATTTTAATACAAAAATATCAATTTCTATTTAAAAAAAAGATAAAAAACATAAATAATAGTTTAACATAGATATCTATCATATACATTGATCATATACATTGAGTTCTATATTGGAAATACCATCCCCTTTAATTAATGATAAATAAACATAAATAATAGTTCAACATAAATGTCTATCATTGTCATGTACTTGAGAAGCCCAAGAGAGGGGAAGAACATTTTACCTACCCAAAAAGAGGGAACAAATATTTTACCCATAAATTTGATCATGGAGATATTACTCCACCTAAAAAGCGTCGACCATGAAAGACCAATTGCTCGCATCTTTGGTAGAGGTACAACAAGTTTAAATTCATTGAAGACATTCACATCTTATATTTAATGGAAGATCTACGTATGGAACGAGCGCTATGAAGTTTGGAGACATGTAGACCAAGTCGATATGTTTGGTGACATCATGGTTAGATCATTGGATGTATTGTTGTTTTACATGATGGTTTATATCATGATAAAGTTGGTGTAATAAACTTTTAGGTTTAGTGAAGTATAATATACATATTAAGAATCTCAACCTAAATATGTAAGTATATATGTGAGTATAGTGGTTTTGTTAGAATTAACTACTCTAATAAATCATATGTGAAGTATGGAGATCCAAGATAAAGATTTAACCAAGATACTAAATATGAAGGATAAGACACCAAGCATGTGCATGGATCTAGAGAAGCAAGTAAGACTAATTTCTTGGTCATATGTATCATTATTTCTTGTTAATTTCTTGTAACCCTGTGTGCAATACTATGTAATGTAAAAATCATTCCTAAGCCTACTTAGTAAGGCGTGTTATAACTAGAAGAGAAATTTAGCTATGTGTTTTGTTCCCACTAATTGTTCCTTGATGAAATAATATTTGAAGAATGTTGTGCCATAAGTTCTTAGATTGGCAGGTGCATAAAGTGTAAGATTGAATTGGATACATCCTTTATCCAAACTATTTTCTTAGATAACCGACGAGCACTATGGTTGGGTACCTAGGTGTCTTGGTAGATGGAAATATGTCCATGGGATGACCAATTGCTCAGTTTTTACAGTTAGGTTGATGTTAGTCCCTGTATTACAATAGGTTCCAAGTCAATATGTGTGGTACTAGTGTTCAGCCCAAAGGTACGATTGATTCCCAGTTGGTATGGTTGTTTGAGATGACAGTTCTACAAGTGAATGGAGGAGCATGGACACTTTGGTTTAGATATGGAAGCAAGTTTGTACAATGAATATAAATTGGATGGTTATTATGGCAGTTAAATATACAATGAAGTTGCATTGTTCTTACTAGAGAAGCCAAGGGTTGATCATAGACTTAATTCTGAGTTGGAATGGTGAGATTGCATCAAGAAGGACACACATGTTGTTCTGGATGCAACTATATATATATATATATAAAGAGTTTAGCTTAAAGAATGTTGGTGATAGTTCTTGTGACATAAGTGGATATCAGATGGTGACAGATACAAGGTAAAGTTTATGATTTGTGTTCAATAAAATAAGTGACCATATGGAAATGTGAATCACACCCTGCATATGTAGCAAGTCTAAGATGTTATGTATAAATTCTATGTATTGGTCCTTGAAAATTTTGAGCCTATATCTTGCCTAGAGTTGGTACTTAGGAGAAGTATCATAGTGGTACCTAGGCATTGTTTTCAAATATTGTAAATGGTGTCTCCATGAGATGGAGTATGCTAATTGTATGTACCTATCTCTTTGTATATAACATGTAAAGGGAATATCAATATTCTAAGACCCGGATAGGCATGCATACCCCTTTGAAATGTGTCCTTGATCATTTAGATAACTTGTTTGGTATAGTGCAGAACCTCTATTATGGATTTGTTAAACACTTGGAGGAATGGGCCATGTGTTGGATAGATGCTCTATGACTGGACCATGTTGGTTGTAGACTCAGGGAGGTGTGTTAGGCCTACAAACCATAAGTTTTATTTACATTCAGGGGGAGTTCATCAAGAATTTGAATGAACCATGTACCTGAAGGACATCCTATTAGATCAATGGTCACAATGGTTGGGAACCCATGTATTTTGGTGGATGGTTGTTCCTTTACATGGACTTTTATAGTTTGGTGATGTCACTACTACATTGGGAAAATTTTCCGACACTTTATTGATGACTTTGCATTGTAAACACGTCAAACTTCCAACGAACTCATCAACCCCATTTTCATCATTAGGATGATGTCTCTCTATAGATGAACACTATATCATTGGTAGTTCGATGCCCTTTCTGACGACTAGTTAGTCGTACATCCAATGACCTATTCATCGGTCTTCATATGACAACTTGAACCTATTTTTGTCATTGTAGGAATTTTAGAACTGCAACCTCTCTCTTTTTGTCATAGCTTTGACAAATAGGTCTTCGAAGATATGATATATGATCATTGCACGATCACACAAACTACCTCTAATCACCAACAAACACATGTCTAAAGTGTGACAATTTGATGTCGGAATAGAGACTAATCATTTTCGAAAGATAAACAACCCTTCCTGGAAATAAAAGTGAACCTTCGTCCAAAGATAAATGACTATGTCGTTGGCATGTTGATGAACATGTCATTGGAAATCTGACAGAGTCTGTATGAAATTTAAAAAGAATATATAAATGGAAAATATAGGCCGTGACGTGGTAGAGGCAACATCATTGGGAGTGGTGTAGTGGTATTATCACATCTCTCACCATTAAATCCATGTTATGAATTTAATACCCTAGGCATGTGTGAAACCCGGATATCTGCAAGCTTGAGAATTCTAATGGAGTCTGTATAACATATATATATATATATATATATATATATATATATATATGGAAAATATAGGTCGTGATGTGGCCGAGTCAATATCATTGGGAGTGGTGTAGCGGTCTTATCACATCTCTCACCATTAAAGCCCTGTTATGAATTTCCAACCCTAACATGCATGAAACATGGATATCTGGGAGTTCGGGAATGGAGAACACATTAGGTCCAGTGCTTTGGTTTCAGAGGCTTGGCCTAGGTTGCAGGTCCGAGTCAAGTGACTTCCCTTCTTCATATCTGTCCCTTCTTTGCGATCAACGTTCGCTAATTTCTAGGTACATAGAAGTTATTTTTGTGAAGGATATCGAAAATATGTACATGAATCTCTTGGAATTGGAAAGCAATAGATTTCTTAGATGTGAAGTTTATTATTTGTTGAATCTCTCTGAACTTATTTTCACTACCTCACCTTCCTTCTCTCACCCTCTGCTTCCATTTCCTTTTTCTGGGTTTTTCGTGTCTTGTTTCTTCAGAGTTGTCTCACTATCAAACTTCTCTTTCCCTCTCTCGTATCCCTCTCCTTTCATCACTCTCGACCCTTCACCATTTCCTATAACCCCCACCCCTCTCTCATCGTTCCCTCAGGATGCCGTCCTTGATCCCTTTCTCCTTGAACCTTTAGACTTCTCTTGGTTTATTTTGACCCCTTTTCATAGTTCCTCTCTCTTATGCGGCCTTCTCGGATTTGTTCCATGGACTCGTCAAACCCCAATATTACTCATCTAGGGAAATCCTTTTTTTTTCTATCTTTAATGGACTTGCTACAATGTGATTTAATCATGGAGATCATGGATAATATAATAGTAAGCTTGGATATTTCCATTACAATGGATCCTTTCTGGGTCGAGGTCAAAGAATATTTGAAGTGTTTTGAGGCCATCTTGGAAGGAATATAGGCACAATATAGTGAGAATGCAAGGAGAATAAGAAATATGGAAAATATTGTGTCACTCCTCCTTAACATAATAGAAAACATTATTCAGGAGAATCAACAATCAAGAGCAATGGAACAAACAATGCTAATCCTGATCCAGAAAATAGAGAAGTTTGAACAGGAAGTACAACATCTTCAGGAACATGAAACTAAAAGACAAAGACTCCAAGAACTGGAATCAACAATAACAACACTTATACAAAGATTAAATATGGTGGAACAAGAACAAAACTATTTCAGAGATAGAGCAGGTGAAGCACAAAGAGGAGATGGAGCAGAGCCAATGGTAATATAAGGAAATACACCAGGAACAGATGGAGGACATGATTGGTAGCTATAAATTATAGCTTAATGCAATATTTTAAATGCATATTTTTATTGGGACAATATATAATAATATATGGTAGTTTCACTGCCTAGAATTACAAGTCTCTGTTTGTTTTCTATATCAGTTAGAAAACAAAGTTGTGCTCTGGTGCTCTCAAGATTTTTTTTGTAAAATTTGATAGCTGATTTACCTATGGCACAACCTTTTAATTAAAAGTCCTTATTTAATTCTTGTTAAAATATATATATACCATTTTGGATGGGTAGACCACATCAAGAATGGAATCTTGGTAAAGATCATATTGCTTAAACCCAGAGATTTATTGTGGCCTCAATTTGTCTTAGATTTGCATATATATTATTGCTAATGCTAAATAACAAAAAATATGCATTTTATGACTATTTTTTGGGCTTCCAAGTTCCAATATAACTAGTGCACTGGTTGAGACCCCACAAAAAAACAAGATTTCAAAACCATTCAAACTTACCTGAGATATTACATATCCACAGAGGAAATTCAATGAGATCTCAAAGTTCAGACCATTTCAGTTCTTAGTCCCCATTAAAAGATGAAAGCTCTTTACTTAAAGGGACTTTCTCAACCTCCCCCTTTCAGCAACCCCAACTTCGCTAGTGGTGGAAACATAGCAAGCACCCCCAATGACACTACAATTAGTAAG
>JASDQU010506312.1:17502-28188 GCA_032191745.1 Picea mariana | reverse complement strand
AGTAGCATGACAAAATAAAAAAATAACATAGTAAATTATTGACAACATAAATAAACTAAACCCAATTTACTTGAGTGCTTCACAACTGAACGTCTCCAGTGGATTAAAGATCTGAAAAAAATTACCACGAGTTAAATGCTAAGAATATGGTCAACCATTTTTCTATATATACTCTGATGCAAAATAAATTTCTAGTTACCTCTATCTTTATAACACAAGTCCATCATGTAACGAGTGTATTATTTCCTTCTTCTACATGGTGCTAAGGTATGTAGATTTATCCTCTAGTACTTTCTCCTACTGATTGTTTTCTTTGTGGCAATAAAATCGACAATCATTGCATCCATACCATGATTTATAGCTTCTTCTGCATCTCCATACCCATGCTCTTCAACATGCCAAGGGTGTAAAATAGGGCTTCATTACACCAATACAACTATTTTCCATATTTTCCGGGATCTTGTGCATTGGGATATGACCAGGTCCTTCATTCATAAAATGCACATCCTTGTCCCAAGCACGATGAGTGAGCTCGCCTTGAGCACCAAGTTCTACAAATTGTGCAACATTGTTTGCATCATAAATAGAGCCAGGTAGAGCCAGGCCTCAAGCCATCTCCAATAGAAAGGGAAATATCATATTGATTACAGATGTCAAGTATGTCATCCCAATGCTCATATGAAAAATTCTCTTTATGATATTCCAAACACCACTTTGCATGGATAGAGCCTCCTAGAGACACAATTCCATTCATTCACTTTGCAGTCAGAGGGATGTACACTAATAAGGCCCTATATGCACTGAAGCAAGCACCATGTGCTTAGAACGAATGTATTGATGAGTACTTGTTGAATTTGGGCTTCACCAAATGTTGTTGTAGATCCTAACCTTTACTGTCTATTTGATAAATCCAATATGTTAGTGTTGGTCATATATGTGTATGCCTTGATCCTTACAAGTCACAATGAGAAGCTCATAGCATGGTGCAAGGGGAAGTTGGGCTCTGAGTTTGATACGAAGGTCAATCACATAGTTACAATAAGTTTGAGGTAAAATATGATTTGTTTATTGATTTTGACATGACTCATTTAGGGTTCTTACATTACTGTCTATTTGTAGAGTGTTTATAGGGTGCTTGGCTTACCAAAAAGCAACCCACTGTATCACTTTCCTTGACTAAATAACATATAAGATAGGAATAGGTACAACTTGTGAAACAATATGGTTTATGATGGATACTTTCTGATTTAGAAGTAAAGCAGTTCCATGCAATTGTATTTTATTGTGACAATCAAAGTGTACTAATTTTGGCAAATAATCTAAATTTCATTCCCAACAAATTGTATGGAGGTTCATCATCACTACATTCAACAGTTGGTTGGAATTGGTGAGATCAATTTGCAATATTGTGCAACAAAAGAGTAGTCTCCATATATCTTCACCAAATTACTTGGTCTAGATAAGTTCATAAAATTTAGAGGCACTATATCTCTAAAGAGCAAGAATGGGACAACTACTATACCAAATTGAGAATCTCTGAAATAATTGCATAAACTAAAGTTAAAATCCATGACAAGTATATAGATGAAGATCTATCAATGTGCTCAAATAAGATACAAATTGTTCTTCATAAGAGCATGGAGGATTGGGGACAATAATAATGGTCATACTTTGTTTTACTTTATAATAATTTAATGCTAGTTATAAATGTGAGTGACATAGGTTATTCATAAAAGGTCAATGATTAGTTTGCAATAAAAGGACATTAATCATTTCTAAGTTTTATGTAGGTAGTGTTGTTCCTGAGATGATTCCTAGCTAGGGAATTATGTCAAGGAATCCATAACGATTTACAATTATTTTGAATTTTTCTGTAGCTAAACAAAGAACTTGTGTAGTGCCTATAATTTCTACTTAACTATCAATGAATATTTACTAGATTATAAAAGGCCCCTTTTCACTCTCTGAATTGATTGAAATTTATCAATATGATGGACAATTGAAAAAGAAAAACAACAATGAAAAGATAAATAATGTATTCAAATTGAATAAATATTACTTATCCTTCAATGGAGGAAGCAAGCATAATTATATCCTTGTGATGAATATGTTTTAATAAATTTTAAAAGAAAAATTCTCTTAAAATTTAAAGGCATAATAATAAAACATAGCTTATAGAAAGCCATGTTTAATGATTTTACTTTGTTGCTGCAACAATGGTTGTCGTACCAAATGGTCACACTTATCACGTAGATATAAAGAAATCAAACGATTATGAAAACTTAAAAGCACATATTACTCAGAAGCACATACCCCAGATCATGAAAAAAAAAATCTTTTAATCTCTGTAAATGAAACTTGTCATTAATAATTGTTTCTTCGTGGGCCTTGCAGCAAAAAAAAGTCCCTTTACATTCCAATCAAGTGCATACTTATAGTAATATCACTTGTAACCAAAATTGGTTATGAAAGCTATTTACAATTCAACATAAATTACAAAAATAAAATATTTCTAGAACAAAATCCTTGATTTTGATGAAAGTTGTTTGCCAAGTCATTCTAACTGAATCAGTCGATCCCAATCCTTCTTGATTGGATATTTAAAAGCCATCCTTTTCTTGTAAGAAATATCCACTTTAGTATATCTTTCATATGTTTGGGTAATTACAAATAAATTTCTGAGTTGCCATAAAAGGAAGAAGTCTTTGTCCAAAAGGTCAACAATTATTTGACCTTTTAACATTCCTATAATTCCTCTGAATTTACTTGTATCCTCTCTAGATTTTATCAAAATTTGCTAGTAATTTTGAAGAGAGAATAATTTTCCCTTTTTATCCCAACATTCTGGTAAATCATTTTCAACCATTTTCTTGTAAAGGCTAGAAAACCATTCAACATTTCTTTGTAAATGGATTAATTTGTTCTAAGCTTGTTGAATTAGGTTTCTTTTTGTAAAACCCTTTTTAATCTCCATGACCACGCTGGTTCGACTTTTAATTTATTATTTACTCAATTCCTCATTTGATTTGGAATTAAGTAACTTAATAATTTTGGTAGTTGTCTTAGGTTTGTTTCCTAGCTCTCGGAAAGCAACTTTAATGTCTTTGTCCACCTTCCTTGCCAAACCAAATTCTTCATCCATTATTATGATATAATCCCAAATTTTGGTGATTTCCTCAGTAATTTTGTCCCAAAGAAAACTTCTGGCTCCTATCAAATAGAATTTTCCTCCTAATTTGGTTTTCCTCTTGTATCTTAGCCTTAGCTTGCAGATATATCTTAATTTGTTTATATCTTTCTGCAATTCGATCTTTGAGAATTTAAATTTCATCATTTTGTGTAGACACTTCCTTCTTGAAATTTTCCAATTCAATTTCTTTAAAATTTAGCTCAACTAAATCCTTAACTAGATCATATGATGAATTTGCATATGTTGAACCTTGTGATGATGAAGATCCCTGTCTCAAAATATGAATTTGTTGTTCATATAATTTGATCTTTTCATTCATGTGAACCATTTGATTTAAAAGATGATCTTTTTCCCGTTGGATTGCTTGTAGCTATAGAGTCTGCACATGATCAAGATCAATCAAATGTGGCTTCTTCTTTAGCATAAGGATCTCATTATTTGTTGCATTGGCTCCTCATCCTTATAATTGTCTCTTAGTCTTAAGAGTTTCTTTAGAAAATCATCAATCCTTATTTGATTTGTCATGGTAAGTACCTTTTCCTATCTCAACTATTCCTTCAATTAATTGTTTACCTTGTGTAATTTCTTCATACCAAGAGTCATTTGGATGACATATTTATTCACCATTTCTCCTGTTTTTTCTGAGCAAGTCCATCTTGTCAACTATATGAATTTGTTCAAGATCAACTGAAAAGTTTGTTGCTCTATAATTTCCAACACTTCTAAGGTTTTGATCAATAGGTTCTAAAAATGACAAATTTAATCTTCTTTTTTCAAAATCTAATTCAAACAATAATCTAGATTTAGAAGAATCTTGATCAAGCTCAGACAACAAATTTGATTAATGAGATTTCCGTGGTTGAGATTTTTGGTTTTGATCGGAATAGCCACAGTTTTTTCAATAGACTGTTGATGTTTCGGATCCAAAACGTCGACAGTCTATTGAAAAAACTGTGGCTATTCCGATTAAAACCAACAAAATTTGCTTGATATGTACATTTTTGTCCTTCATTTTGTCATATTATGAATTTTTTTTTTGGCTTGATTTCCGAAGATTCAACACCTTCTTGATTCTGGATGTTATCAAAGAAAACTGATGGAAGAAACTCTTTTGTAAAAGAAAGTTTCCTTTGAGTCTCTTCCGATGTATCTTCTATAACTTGAATATCTTCTTCTGAAATTTCCTTTGTGTTTCCTTATACCCTTTTCTTCTTGTTGGAATGCTCATCTTCTGACTATGAGACAACTTGAAGCTCCTCTAGAAAACTTGTTTTAAATTATTTATCTTGCTGTTGGGGTGTATCAATGACCACTGTCTGAGAAACCTAAGATATATTCTATATTTTCCCTTGAATAATCTTCTGAACATATTTCCAACTGTACAAGTTCATTATATGCTCCACTTGAGGTTTGCTATGGTGCTCATAGGAAGTCAATTCAAACTCTTGTCTTTTGGATGACATGATTCGAAAAGGATCACACTACCATGTTTCTCCTTGCTCAAGATTCAATCCTTGCAACAATGATTCTGCAACTTGCAAAGCTTTTCTATTGTTCACAATAAAAGGTCCCACTTCTCTTTTCAACTTGAAATTATTCCTCTTTTTCTTTGAAACAAAATGAATATCATCTGAATTAAGAATTTTCCTTATGAATTCTAAGGAAAAAATCCTTAGTGTAAGGAATTTGGGCAATCTGAAAGGTTTAATTTCTGCTCCATATATCCTTATTTCACTATATTTCTCGAATAAATACCAATTCCCTAGTTTAGTTTCAGAAGAGTCATGAAAAAGTACTTTTATTTCAAGGAATATTTTAGGAGGACCTTCTTCATGAAATAGGGTATATGATACAACCATAAATGTATTGACAAAGTCTAAAAATCCAACATTTTGTGGCCTCTTTTTGACTATTGATGTCCAATGGATGACTGGCATAGGGTTTCCAGCATTATCTTCAGTTTATGAGTTCAAATTTATAAAGTTATTTTCTTTGAAAAAAAAACAAATATACTAGATAAGATTAATATCTACATGATCTACTCAGTGTAATTCAATGAGTTGATAGTGCAAAGAATTAGCTAAATACTGTGCAAAATGAAAGCTATCAATTAGTTGGATTGTGAAATGGAAAATAGACTTATATAGACCTAGTATAGTGTCATTCACAATGCTATCACTGTCATATCCAAAAACAACACAAGCCATGCTGATAATCTGTTGTGAGATTGGTGAAAATATAATAGTTTCATAATTATCAGACTCTTCAGAGGACTACTATCTTTCTCCATTAAAGACAATATTAAAGCTTGTCTATCATGTAAATTTAACTCTTTATAGACAATGACTAAAGCTTCTTCATTTAAGACCTGACCATCCGTAATTTGTTGGACTTTCAACATCTCACAAATTGACTCAACTGAAATTTCAAATAACAATGACCCAATTATGGACAATACACTCCTAGAGGATGGGACATAATTCAAAGCACACCAGTGGACAAATTCTGGGAATTTATAATTCTGAGGAACAATGAAACGGGCGAAGTTCGACTCCCATGCATGAAAATAATCAAGTAATTCATTATATCTGTCAAAATATAGTTTATTCAATTCATAGAGATCACATGAAGTAATTGGGTAAAAAATTTGACAATCTCTGTCCTCTAAATCAGGTTCTATTGTAGACAGGGTTCCAGACTTTTTAGAACTTGAGGGTTTTGACATCTTGACAATTTGACAGGAAATGGGCCTTTATCTTCTTACCCAGAACAATTGCTAAAGAAAACCCTTGATTTTGCTGAAAAATACGAAAAAAGCATGCTATGAAAAGGCTATGGTGAGTTCAGGTTACTTTCGTCCTTCGTTAACAGTAACCAGTGGAATTTTATAAAAATAACCCAACAAATGATTTTTTATTTGCACACACATTTAAAAAAATCATTTATTAATTTCCAATATAACATATTTACAAAATTGACGGTTTTAGGAGCATCAGGGTGGTTTAATTTCATAGTTCCCCATGGGGTCGAGTGACAGTTTTGAATACCATGCGACGAGGGGCTGAGGTGGATCCTTTTGTCAACTCATAGCATGGGTCAAATCCGCCCTACATCACCTCGGGGTGTTATGCCATTTTAAATGTAGATCAACCTGGGGTAGTGAGGTTCATTATAAACCGTAGATCTCTACGCTTTTCTGATCAACGCTCCACATTTAATCACGATCTATATGCAGACAAACACATCGCTTTATTAGTTTTTAATATTATATTCCATATATTTAAAATGAAATACAATTAATTTTAATAAATTCGAATCAATATATAGAGAGAACTTATAAATATAACTATTAATAACTATTAATACTATATTTATTGCTAATATAACATATTTATAAATGAAATATTTACAAAACCAATGGTTTCAGGAGCATTAGGGTGGTTTCATTTCATAGTTCCACGGGGCCGAGTGACGGTTTTGAATATCACGTGATGAGGGCCCAAGGTGGATCCTTTTGTTGACACGTAGCATGGGTCAAATCCACCCTACATCACCTCGGTGGGTTATGCCCTTTTAAATGTTGATCGGACTGGGGCAACGAGGTTCATTATAAACCACAGATCTCCGCATTTTTCTGATCAATGCTCCATGTTTAATCACGATCTATCTGCACAAAAACACATCGTTTTATTAGTTTTTAATACTATATTCTATATATTTAAAATGGAATACGATTAATTTTAATAAATTCGAATCAATATATACAAAGAACTTATAAATATAACTATTAAAACTAAATATAATTTAAAACTAATATAATGAAATCTAATAACTTAGAGCCTAGATAAGGATAAAATTTAATAAAACTAAAGATAATACAACTAACATCAATTAAATAATACTATCATTATTTACAATTTTAACTAAAGACAAACTAACTTAAAAGTACAAATAAAGAAAAAATTAAACTAAATGTACATTAACAAAATGTAAAACCTAATATAGAAACAAAACCAACACAAAATAAAAGAAAAGAAAATACTCTAATAGATTAAAACCAAGTCAACATCGAGACAAAACAAACAAAATAACATAATATAGAACTAAAAAATACCCATTCTAATAAAAAAATTGAAATTTTATTTAGAATTTTAACCTATGGAAAAAAAAGTAGCGAGACTTCCCAAAATTTAGGGAATACAAGGTACAAGATGCAGGGGACTCCTTGAATATAGAAAACATAAGAATTTGGTAAGTTTGTAATTAAGGATTTATGGTTAGTCTAAATAAACACAATGCCACATCCAATTATACGATTTGAAATTCAAATAGGTGAATCCAGGCCCTTAAGGCATCAAGCCTCTCAAGAGTCAACACCCAAATTCACTTGGATAACTCTCACTTTTTGTGCTTTGGGAAGTTGGCAGTTTCCAAGTTCACACATCTTTTTATCAGTTGTAGATACTGAATATTTCACAAAACTTTATAATTGTTTGAAAAACTTACTTGAGTGTGTATGAGTGGCCAAGTGGCATAATTTTTGGCAAGTTTGGATTACTAAAACTCTACCTTAAGAAATACGAGAAAAAACTTTTTACCCATAAGCATGGATGATAGTGATTTAGACATAGGTCAACAATGCCTTTGGATATCCCTTAATTTTCCTTATTATCTTATAACCTATTTCGAAAGATGATTGAAATCAAATATAAAAAATCTAATATCAAAGAAAAATAAAATAGGAATGAAAGAGCAATGATAAATGAGACCCATCACATTCTTGTGATCTTGAAGTTTTACGAAGAACCTCCTTGGTTGTTGCCATAATTCCAAATGGCTGATCTTATTAATAATTTGAAGCAACATGATTATGATAGCAAGTTTTCTTAGTTACTGCTATGAGAAAGTGAAAATTGGTAGCTACAAGAAAGTGTTAAAACATTTCATATGTTAGTTTGAAACTCAACTCATGAAGACCAACAAAACATTAGTTGTACATGCCAATAAATTTCGAGGCATGCCCCCATATAGATTGTGCATTTTTTTGCAAAGCTCAGGTAAGACCTTTCATATCATGTATTTTATCTTGAAGCTCAGTTTAAAACCTTTCAGAACCATCCATTTTCTACGAGGATGTAAGACCTTTTAGAACCATCCCTTCATTATGCTAATGTAAGACCTTTCATGATTTTCATTTGTTTCCCTAAAGGCAATGGTAGTGGATATTTTGGAATATGTATTTTGTTAAGCCCTAAATAATGGCTCATTACCCCTTAATTGGGGCATATTACATTAGTAATGTTATTTTATTTATGTCAACTTTAGTCCATTAATTGTAATTATACCTCCTAGTCTCCTATATATACTAAGGATACATTTTCGTTTGTAATAATCTTGTAGTTGAACATTTATGTGGGCATAAGAAGGTTGCCCCCTCGAAGAGGCTTATTATCTGAATTGTCTCTTTTTCAAGGCGTTGAGTACTTCATCTGAGGTTTTTCTATGCTAAATTGGTATTTGGTTCCTAACATATGGTATCAGAGCTCAAGGTCTTGGGGTTTCACTGCTACATCTGAGACACATTGGAATTTTTGCTATAACTTTTTTTCTACAATGATTCAGAAGGAACAACTTCGAGGATATTAATCAGACGGATCAAGGTACGTTGGGTTAAAATTTCATCTCATGAGGCCTTATACTTTCAGAGATACATCCTTTCTAAGATAGGGTTCTGGAATCATACTGAATTCAGTCATGATGAAATTTTCACTATAATTTTTTTTCTGTAAAGTTTCACACCCTGAACTCCAGGCTCTATTCAAAAAAATTAGTAAGGTATATGTGGTAACAATTTCAGCTTCCGGGTCATCTTACATTTGTAGATACACCCTATGGAAGATAGGGTATCTGACTAGTCCTATTGACTAGTCTCAAGCGGGTGTTCCAGGTAAAACATTCATAAATTCTTCCTAGAGTATCCAAATTAAGTGAGACTAGTTGAATTGGATAGTGGACATCTCGTAGTAGTTCTGGTACAAGTTTCATAATTTTATATCAATTATTTTATGCGGGCCACACTATACAAGTGAGATCTCCTGGAAAGGAAAAAAATCAACAAGTTGTGCGGAAGTTACTGTAAATTCCACTTGGCACATCCAATTTTAATCAGAACTATGGCATTGCAGAGAAGAAATATCAAAGACCTACAAAAAGGAAAATTTCATACTTATAAGGGCTGAAATTTTGGAGATACAATAAAAGGAATATTTTCTAGCAAAACCACCTCAAAATCAAGGTTTAAAGTGATACTTGGCCAACATGCCACCAAAAAAGGGAACTTCTACACCAAATAAGCCTCCAGAAAATCCTACTTGGACTCTTGATAAAGGTGAATAAATGCGTATGGACATAAATGATTTACAAAAGAAGACAATAACAAAAGATGAACTACAAGAGATGGAAGCTGAAAGTGAAAATGTATCCCATGAAATTCATATGAGGACACAAGGAACGTGAATCAAGAATGGAGAAACTCCAACTTTGGGTTGAAGACCAACCACGTTCCTAAGATCGATATGAGGAAGTTTGATGGCAAGGACCCTATCACATGGATACTTCAGATGGAACAATTCTTTGATCTACATAATGTGTCACATACACAAAAGGTACGAATTGCTTCTTTATATTTAGAACCCAATCAATTTGTATGGTATCGATGGCTTTGTTCTTGCAAATCACTCATCACTTGGACAATTTTCATGGAAGAAATGATAACACACTATGAGGATACAAGGAGCAATACCTTCTTTAGCCAATTGATAAATCTCAAGAAAAAGGGTTCAGTTACAGAGAACATTGAGAACTTCCAAAGATTGAATATAAAGGTAACAAATATTCCAGATGAGCACTTGATTGATGTATTCATAGGAACTTTAAAGGACATTTTTGGACATAATTATTTTCTTGTTTGGGTACTTAATTGGCTCATAGGTCATCCTATCATCCTCAATTTGATGGACAAACCGATATAGTGAACAAATGTCTGGAAGGCTACCTTCGTTGCTTTGCCTCTAATAAACAAACACAATGGTTCAAATGGTTACCCCTGGTAGAATGGTGGTATAACACTTCCTTTCATACAACAACAAAAATGACACCATTTATGGCACTCTATGGATACCACCCTCCTTCCATCACTTCTTATATAAAATAAAAATCTAAGGTTCAAGCAGTGGAAGATCACATCGAGCATCAACAACAAGTTCTCCAAATATTAAAGGACAACCTGACCATGGCACATAATCGCATGAAACAACAAGCAGATCAACATCGTAGTGAACGAAGTTTTGAAGTAGGGGATTGGGTGTTTTTAAGACTACAACCATGCAAACAGATGTCCCTCAAGCAAGCCAAGAAGGATAATAAATTATCACCAAAGTACTATGGCCCTTATAAGGTGTTGCAAAAGATTGGTACTATGGCATACAAATTGGAGT
>JASDQU010506311.1:57014-78731 GCA_032191745.1 Picea mariana | reverse complement strand
AAGAGGACTATGGTGTGAAATATACAAGAAAATGGGTCACAATCCCTATCACTGCACGATGATGCAGAAATACCAGACAAACCCAAAGAGTTCATATTGCAACTTTTGCAAGTTAGTAGGCCATGACGACAAAGATTATAGAACTATGGAGTTGGTGTGAGAAAGTACATTAGATTCATATAGAGTGTAGGCAGAAATGATGACTGGGAGAGATGCACCACATTTTAATCAAGTTCCATCTCCATACAACACTACACAACAACAATATAATACTATGCAACAACCATATAATAACGCGCAGCCACAGTACAACACAACACAACCTCAGTACAATATAACACAATATAATCAAGAGCCTCAGTAAAACGCACTGAGAGGAGATCGAGTAGGCTACAGAGGTGGAGGATGAGCGAGAGGAGGTTTTGCATGAGGTAGAGGACCAGTGGTATGTCACAATTGCCAACAACCATGACATTATGCAAGAGAATGTATGCTTCCACTAACAAAATGTATGTATTATTGCGCATCAAACCATGAGACAGAGGAATGCCTAACACTATTAGTAAATATTCAGTAAAAGAGAAACTATAACAACCAGAATATTCAATGGATCTCAGTCAAAGCAAGGGATGAAGGACGAAACATCAATATAGTTACTCGCGGAGGAGCTAAAACAGGAAACAACGCAGGCTGACAAGAACCAGCACAAAATCAATGGGTGAAGAGGAACGTTGAACCAAGGAAACAATTTGTAATGCAGAACGAGAAGGAAATATTTAAGGAATCCATAAAAGAATTTTAGAAGGAATACATGGAGTCGACTTCCACTACGCAGCAAAGCAAGGAAGCACCAGAGTACGATATGCCTCCACTATAGGATCATACCAATGAAATGCAATCCATGGGACAAGTAAGTACAATCAAAGGATTTTTGCAATCATGTGTAAAGGTATTAAATGATCCATCATCTGTGAAAATATTGCAAAACATACTAGAAAAATGTAGCATCGAAACGACAAGAAAACTAGAACCAAAAATAGTCAATCACCTACATACAAGGAGAAGATCGAGTAGGGATTTAAGACTGAATTCCAACATCAAAGATTTCAATATGGGAGATATCATACTGGATCTAGGATCTAAATTTAATGTGTTACCAAAGAAGACATGGCAATGCATCAGAGAGCCTACATTAGGATATTCACCTGTTCAATTGAAAATGGAAAAGAAACACAGAGTACTACCAATCAGTAGACTGAAAGGAGTGACAATAGACCTGGATAGAGTGCACACTAAAGTAGATTTTGAAGTCATTGAAATAATGGATGACACAACAACTTACCCAATGTTTCTTGGTCTAGATTGGGCATTTGATAACCAGGCCATAATCAACTTGAATACCAGGAAAATGACATTTGAGTTAGGAGAATATAGGGTCATCACAACATTAGATCCATCGGAAGGGGAGAGGTTTGTAGAACCTACTTGCCTAGACTTAGAAGAAATCATCCAGTTGTACAAAACAACAGTGCGTGATGAGGATTATGTGAGCCCAACTGCATATGAGATACTCAATTGGCGGAGCATTACTTCATGTGCAACAGACTCAAATATCGATTTAGAGAACTAGAAACAAAGGCTACTCAAAGTATCCACAAGAATATGTGCATGAATAGACCACATAGTAAGATGGGTAGGCACAGAAATAAGGGAACCACCCAGTTTCCAGGGAATAAACGATTTGGAAACATTCTTGGCACAGTATGAAGATGAAGTTTTAGAGAATCAGAGACTATTAGCACTTGATATAACACTCAAGGCCACACCTGCAATATGGTGTGGCACACACAAAGATACAATCACATATTGGTACCAATGTAAGTTGTTACTGCACATAAGATTCAGCGCATAACAAAAAAACAACAAGCAACAGAGGTACGATGGACAACAGGCACTAGCGGAACACTTGGAGAAGTGTAGAACGCTATGGAAAATGACACCCCCAGAGGAATGGCCTCATCATTTCATACACACTCTAGAGGGGATACCAACGAATTGGTATACAGACCAAGAACTGTGCAAGGGAAATGTGACCTGGACAATACTGCAACATATTTTTATAGTTACTTTTCATTTGAACATGAAAACCCCAACATAGATGCAGCTCTCAAAAAAATAACAGGAATGATATTCATCAAGTAATCAGAAGTGAAGCTCATAACAAAAGAACAACAACGGAATAAACAGACAGTTAAGGAATTGTTGTCATGTTACCATGTGCAAGAGGAGGCACCAGATGAAGATGATCTGTGCAATATTCAGATCGAAGAAGCAAAAGGTGAAAGAGGAGTGGAGAGACCACCTATAGAATCATAAGTTATTGTCACTCTGATCAAGGTAAAGAAATTCAACATTTGGATAGTTGAGAATCCCCAAATGGATAGCATTGGAGATTACTAGGATGAGAAAATAGTGGAAAGAATAACAGAGTTCTTGCGTGAATACAACGAATTGTTTCCCACAACATTTAAAGAGATGAAGGGTATAGTCGAAGAGCTAGGAGAAATGAATATACCTCTCAGACCTAAAGCCAGATCGATTAGACAACGACCATACAGAATGAACCCAATATATAAGCAGAAATTCAAAGCTAAGATCGACAAGATGCTCAAAGCTAAAATCATAGAATCGATCGAAGAATCAGAATGGATAAGCCCGATGGTAGTGCAGGAAAAGAAACACAGAGGGATAAGGATATGTGTCCACTTGAGGAAGTTGAATGATGCATGCCTACATGACCCATTCCCTACGCCTTTCATGGATGAAGTGTTAGAGAACGTAGGTGGACATGAAGCTTACTCATTTACTGATGGATTCTCAGGCTACCATCAAATCAAGATAGCACAGGAAGACAGATACAAGACCATGTTTGCAATATAATGGGGATCCTACCAATACACAATCATGCTGTTTGGACCAAAGAATGCACCAACAATATTTTCGAGAGTATTCATCGCCGCGTTTAAGGAATTCATCCACCAATTTCTTGAAGTATATATGGATGATTGGATAGTCTATAGTTTGTTGAAATACCATGTAGAATTCTTAYGCCTAATGTTAGAAAGATGTAGGCAGTGCCAKATATCCCTGAACATAAAGAAATGCATATTCAAAACACCATTTGTGATACTATTGGGCCATATAGTATGAAAACAAGGTTTATTAGTAGATCTTGCAAAGATTGCAGTAATTGTTAACTTACCACCACCAAAAATAGTTTGTCAACTAAGAGCGATGTTGGGACACACAGGTTASTACAGGAAATTTATCAAATGGTATGCGTAGATTACTGTACCAATGGAAAAATTGTCAATAAAGGATACAAAGTTCCAATGGAATGATGAGTGTCAACACGGTCTGAATACCCTAAAGGAAAAGATGGTCACCGCACCAATATTAGTATTTCCATACTGGGAGAAGACATTCCACGTGCATGTAGATGCATCAACCATAGCACTTGGAGCTATCTTAGCATAGTCGTGAATGGGAGACATGGATCACCTAATAGCATTCACGAGAAGGAAACTATCATAATCAGAGAAGAACAATAACACTACAGAGAGAGAAGAACTAGCTATGGTCTACGCACTGCAGAATTTCAGACACTACTTATTGGGAAAACACTTTAAGATGTTCACAGATCACTCAGCCCTAAAATACCTAGTCAACAAACCAGTGTTGGGGGGGCAGAATCTGTCGATGGTTACTACTATTTCAAGAATTTGACTTTGAAGTAATAGTCAACCTAGGAAAATTGAATGTAAGACCTACCCACCTATCAAGAGTCACAACTGGAGAAGAACCTACGAATTTAGAAGACAACTTCCTGGATGCACAGTTATTCTCAGTCCAGATCGTTGATGAATACTTCACAGACATCATTCAATACTTGAGCATAGGTACTGCACCGCAAGAATATAACACTGTATAGAAGAAAAACCTAGTAGTCTGCTTCGCATACTATCAATAGATTGCAGGACACTTATACAAAATGGGTGCAGATAGCATCTTGCGAAGGTATGTGTTAGAGCATGAAAGACCAAGAGTCTTAAAAAATCCCATGAGGGAATAGCAGGAGGACATTACACAGGAAAATATACCATGCATAGGACTATGGTGGACGACGATTCACAGAGACTCGAAGGAGTATTGTCAGAGATGCGATGTCTGTCAAAGGGTAGGGAAACCCAACAGAAGGGATGAGATGCCATTACAACCACAAGTAACATTGTAGGCATCCAATAAGTGGGAAATAGACTTTGTGGGACCAATCAACCCACCAGCAGAAATAACAGGATCTAGTTACATTATCACCATGACGGAGTACCTAACAAGATGGGCGGAAGTCGCACCACTGAAGGATTGCAGCATAGAAACAACAACACACCTCCTATTTGAACAATAATTACTCGATTTGGGTGCCCAAGAGTTTTGATGAGAGACCAAGGAACACACTTCATAAAAAACACCATCAACGCTATGACTGAAGACTTGAAGTCCATAATTAGAAGAGCACACCATATCCGTCACAGGAAAATGTCACAGTGGAAGCATTTAACGAAATCCTGAAGAATGCACTGACAAAGATCTGTAACTTCAACAAGGACGACTGGGACCTCAAAGTGCCAAAAGTATTATGGGCCTATAGGACTACACGCAAAAATTTGGCAGGGCACACGCCATTTAAACTGGTCTATGGCCAAGAAGAAGTGGTGCCATTAGAAGTTTTAGTACCAAGCTTGCGCGTAGCAACAATTACACATATGACAGAACAAGGCATAGTACAAGAGAGACTAAATCAGCTAATGACCATGGAGGAAGACCGAATATTATCATGATTTCACCAACAAATTCAGAAAGCAAGGGACAAATCTTGGCATGATAGACACATCAAGAAGAAAATTTTCAAGGAAGGAGATCCAGTATTAATGTATGACAACAAATCGTTTCCACACCCAGGAAAGATAAGAATGCACTGTTTAGGACCGTATGAAGTAAAATCTTTCACAGATGGAGGAGTTGTATAGTTAAGAGACTTATTAGGCACAAAAATTAGAGTGATGATCAATGGGAGCTGACTGAAGCTGTACAAGGATAGTCGACCACCCACCGCGCAGAAAAAAAAATAAAAATAAATAAAAATAAATAAATAAATAAATAGTACCAACAGAGGCATAGTGCACCGAAATAAGAAAGAGCACGCAGACTTAGGAACACTGACTCAATGAGGATCAGGATAATGATTGGGGAAAAGGGGAACAAGTGGGAAATGGAAAGACGACAAAAGAAGTATGAAAAGACGGAGGTATATAGAATTAAATGACGGAAAGAATCGATGGGATGACACATTACTCATGCCAACTAGAGATGGAAAGAAAGAGTAACGGAAAGTACGAAGGAGCCATAGGTGAATTGAACCCATAATTAAGGTAGCGTCCTCGACAAGATTCATTCAAGGCCCATACAACACATGGACGCGGGAGAAAAGAGTCTATTTGCGAAAAGAGAACAGACAGAGAGTGATAGAGGCTAAGGAGCACAGGTATGAGTTCACAGAGGCCACAGAGACCATTCAAACTCAGCAAAATTTCAACATTCACCACCATGGCACCACCAAAGCAAGCATAAGCAAGCTAGAGTTCCATACAACCCAAAGTTAGCACCAAGTCACAGGTACAATTGGAAGAAGGTGAAAAACAGTCGTCGGAGATCATCAATATCGATGAAATCCCATCCCCAGACACAACACCGGTAAACCCCACACCTGTAGTGGAAGAAACCCAACATCCAGCACCAAAGGGAATGAATATAGATAGATCGATAGAGGTATAGGAGAAGCAGAACTAGGATGTAGAAACCTTGAAGGAGGCACAACCAGATAACACTGAAGAATCTCTGAGAGTCAATGGAACAATGACAAATCAGGAAGCAGTAGTTGAGCCAGATGAGTCTCAAACAACTGTGTCAAACCACCCACTGGAAGGAACAATAGAAGATGTGACAGGCTGGCCATAATGGTATTCCGAAGTACAAACGAGAGATACTGGAACCTCAAGCTAGCCACCACCGAATAAAGATAGGCAACAGGTACCAAGGTCACCTCGCAAGCAACCCATCACAACCCTTGTTTTTCCGCAGATACAAGATGGGGTACAGGTGAAACTAGACTTGTTGGGTCATATAGAGAAGCTCAAATACTCAGATCATGATGTAGCAGACACAGACAAGTTTTAGGAATTTTCAAAGAGAGTATACTTAGAGATTGTGGGAATAAATCTGGTTGGGGAACCGATTGAACAACCACTCCAATGGGCAACAGGATTGGAGAAAACAGGGATTTTACATCTGGGAAATCTACCACACTTTGGAAGAGGACAGTACGCAAGCAGTTGCGTCAAACAAATGTTAGTAGTCACACATGTTAGAGACATTTGGTTGGATATGATCGTCTCCATAGACGTATAACTTATTACGCACATCACAGGGCTTCCAGCCAGGGGCATGGATCCCGCGCAATTCCTCGATGATAATACAAAGGAGAAATCACTTGCGAAGGAAATGAAGAAGAAATATGGTATTGAAAGGGGAACGTGAGGAATCATAATCAAGAGGATCAACGATGTCGCAACACAGATGACCGCAAAGATCTTGGCTTGCAAGCTGCTACGAAAGTGTCACAGAGAGGAAGTTATGGTTGGGGTCGTCACAGTTGCAGCCCAGTGTGTCAAGGGCACATCAGTTAGTTGGGCACCATATCTCATGAATTTTTTTCTGGATGACTACAAATATGTGTAGGATCTCGGAACAAAATTTCACTACTCATGGCTACTCCATTGATAGTTATTGTAGGATGGAAGGAACCAGATTACAAATTCTTTGGCACTAGACCCAAGATGAATTATAGAGTGAGGTATTTATCAGTTTGTTTCGCGTCAGATGCCAAGCACAAGAAAATGAACGCAGTTGTATTCAAAGGATACCTTCGTGACCTGCAGGAATCCATCTCCAACAAGTGGAGGATCACACCACAAGCTATCACATAGTACCAGAACATTGTCGACTTCAATGCCACATGACATGCGATGTGGATACAGGCACGGAAGGACCCTGATAAGAAGTGAATATAAAAGAACTAATGTATCATAGAGGGGGACATCGACAAGGTGATCAAAGACTGGGAATATGNACCCAAGATGAATTATAGAGTGAGGTATTTATCAGTTTGTTTCGCGTCAGATGCCAAGCACAAGAAAATGAACGCAGTTGTATTCAAAGGATACCTTCGTGACCTGCAGGAATCCATCTCCAACAAGTGGAGGATCACACCACAAGCTATCGCACAGTACCAGAACATTGTTGACTTCAATGCCACATGACATGCGATGTGGATACAGGCACGGAAGGACCCTGATAAGAAGTGAATATAAAAGAACTAATGTATCATAGAGGGGGACATCGACAAGGTGATCAAACACTGGGAATATGAATGGAAGATTTCAGTCCTCACCCAAGACTTGCTGGAGAGGACAATGGAAGAAGAGGCAAGGCAGGGAGAAACACAACCTTAATAAATCCCAGTTCCCAAGAAATGGAAGATGAGCCAGACAAAGACAAATCAGAAAGATGAAGGGGAAACTAAGGAAGGGACCCAAAAGGGGACAAAGAACACTACACAACCATCTCAAGTGTAGCAGAAACAGGCTGAGGCAGCGTAGGGGACTGCACCAAATCCCAATTCACAAGAACCGGGTGGGAATAAGAGACTAGCCACGCAGATAGGAGGAGCACGCAAGAAGATGAAGGCACAAATAACACCTCTAGAATATGCGATCATGGAGGATGATGGAGAAATGATAGCCCGAATGGTCCAGGATTGTCTATCTGAGGATTTTGACAATGTTGCGTGCCATAGGGACAAGATTCAAGAGGAGATGGAAGACATGCGAAAGTTCCTCAAGAAAATCATGGAAGTACAAACAACAGACAGTAGCATGGGAATAGGGCCATCAACACCATAGACAGAGGAAAGATTGGAGGAAGGAGAGCGCGATACACTTCATACAATACTGTAGTTGAGCACAACATTCCACATCACACCCAGTATGTTGCTCATGGACGATATCATGGGCCAGACACCCCTGAAGGACTTAAGCCAAATCCAATTGGTATTTCCATGGATAACATCCAAATCTCTACACAAGTTGCAGGTCAGCATTACCCATGAGGTACAGTCTCATGCACGCATAGACTTAGGCAAATTGCAACAGGCAACAAAGAAGCAAGATGCACTAGAAAGAATCTATGAGCAGGATAAGTTTGAAACCCAAGAGAAAAGGGAGCGCATGAAGGGATTGGAGCAGAAAGTGGCAAAACGTTATGTAAATATTCCAATGACCGTACAGACAAATGAAATCACAACAGTAGAAAATATTGATCAGATTGCATAGGAAATTGATCAATATCAAAAGGATATCGAGAATCTTCAATAGAAACTCACACCAACCACTCCACCAGCAGTAAAGGATCAAAGGAAGCAGGAGGTAATGACATAACTGCAAGAGATAGAGTAACAGGTCCGCACAGCAGGCGACTTGTTCGATAAAGCAGCACAACTTTGGACAAAGTTAGAAAAGGATTAGAAAGTATAGAAGTGGGACAAGGAAGAAGAAAGGATAAGCACATCTATCCAGGACCTCAAGTAGAGGTAGAAGACAATTTCCATCACGGAGCGCATCAAAGGGGCGCAGGACATGAAGAAACTGTAGGCATAACGCACCATTGCGCAAACACAAAAGAAGGAGCATCGGGATCAAATGGAACCATTTCAAGAGTAGGTAGCAGAAGTCCTGGCATAGGTAGAGGAAGCTAAGACAGATATATCACAAATCCAGGTAGAGTGCATGAAATTGACCAGTGACGAAATTACAATCCAGATAGTGGACACACTCAAGGAGAAGACTACGCAGGCACAGACATAGGCAACAAAGCTCCAAGAAAATTTCCAGGTGGTCACTAGAGAGATAAAATATTTGTGTTAGGTGGTTCAGGACAAGCCACATGTCAGTGTTGGGGGCCTATTGGAAGCAGGCCAAAGTGGAAAAGCAAGGCAATTTTGGGAAAGAAAGCATGCATGAGGAAAGCGACGGTTGGAAGGAAGAACAACACATGCGCATGCAGGGAAGACCTAAAGACGTTAGAGTTAGGGTTTTGGTAATGTATTGTAATGGTTGAAGAGCTAGAAACGTATAAATATAGATACTTAGGTATCATAAGGGTTTGTATTTTTCTAGAGAAAAGGTTTTAATGTAGAGAGAGTTGTTGTAGCAAGTCAATATGTGTAATATTTTTTTGTATGACCTAATTTTGTAAGATATTGATCTAGAGGGGATTGGGGACAGTAGATCTTGAGGGTTAGATCGCAGGCTGAGGAGACTGGTGTGATCTAGTCTGCCTCATATAGATCTTACCCAACTGAGATCTAGATATTTGTGGACGTAGCCCAGGAGGGGGTCAACCACAGTAACACCTGTGTTATGAGATTGAATGCATGTGTGTCTTTATTTCTTTTAAGTGAATATTTCTATACTTAATGAATGAGTTGTTATATTTCCTGCATAATCATGAATGACAATCTATGGTGTTTACAAGTTATAATAGTGGTTCAATATACAGTTCTCATATCTCAAACTCAATCCTAGGCTATAAACACATGAGTATTATAACCACCCATTAAAGCTATCTCGGGTGAGACTGCGCAATGTACTCTGTGTGTTGTGTTGCCTTCTAATTTACCTAGAGGGATGATAGTTTTAGAGGATTTGTTGCAACCCCGAACAATAATGAACCCTCGGTTGTTAACCCCAGACAATATATAGGAGAGAGTAAAACCAACAATCCTAATGATAGGAGGGTGCATTTCTTGTGAGTGTTTGTCTATCATATGAGGGTTTAGATGTCTAGGTGAGTTGAGTGCATGAGTTCATGCATTCACTCTACTCTAAGTGGGAATTTGATTCCAAAACTTATACATGCATGAGGGTGAACTCTCATTGGTACATTAGGGTTAAAGTTTGATTTTGTGTAGATTCATTATAGGATCTTATCTTTTATTCAATAAAAGAGACAAAATATGCTCCATTATGATGATTAGATAGTTCAATTTCCAACTAGTGTGTTAGCTAGTTGCATATGTAATTCTTCTTTCATTTAATAGAGACATGTGTGATTGGTTGTGGTAGATTTAGATTGTAGTGATTAATATCATGGACATGAAAGGACACATGGAAATCATGACTACTACAACAATAATTTTCCTAAGAACATAGTTCATGATGCTTAAAGAACTAACCCTCAAAATATTTAGGGTTGTCAATGGTGATTTTCTTTCTTAGTAAGAGAAGGACATTTCTAAAACCCCTGCCAATTTCCAAGCATGAGGTGCCAATGTAAGTCTTCGGAAATTTTGGCTAAATGGATACCACCCTTGATACCCTCCTCTCATGACTTATTGCTTGAGGGACTCCAATTTGAATTCTTTAAGTTGGCTACCCACATTGATATTCGCCTAGATTGGGGAAGGAGGAGCTTGTCACATCGGGATTAAAAACAAATCCACCAAAAATTTTAGAAGTAAAATAAATTCAAGGATGTGATAATTTAAATAAGAAACAAATCAATCTCTTTGTAACATATTGGTAACGGTATTCATGGAGGATGCAAGTGATATTTTAGAGGTTTTATTTTAGTAATACTTGGTCACCCCTAACCACCAATTCTTGGATTGGATATTTTATTATGTTTTCTCGTGACTTGTTTCTCCTTTCAACATTTTTCTAAGCTTACTCCTATATGCTTGATAGTTTTATTATAGAAAATCATGAGAAACTCAAAGGTTTTCCTTTAGCAACCCACAAGCACCTTCAAAATGCCACAAAAAAATAAAACAAATATGTGAAATGTGTGGTCCTAAACAGATATCAAGGAAGACATACACTTGTACACCTTGAATATCATGCTCCAATGACCAAGACTACTTTAAAATAATATAAATACGGGTTCAATGTTGAGGAAAGGGGTCAATACCAATATTATACTTGCATGCTAGAGAATTGTTTGGAGATTTATTAGTCTAGTTTTTTATAGTCTCTTCATCATCAAAACCCTGTGGTTCTGCAGACCTCATCCAATCTTATGTAGGGATTAAATTATTATTGGATTTCCCTTATGGAGTAAGATCATGACCTTTTAGTAGAGACGAGATCGATAAGTGGATTATATTGGAGGAACCAAGACTTGGGTAACAAAGGCACTAGCGATAAGATTGCGTTCCATTGTGGTGTTTTTACTTTTGAATTATAAATACAAATATATCTCTCCTTTCCCCCACCCCAATTCATTATCCACTTATGTATAATTAATGGGTTTGAATTAATGAATTGTGAAAGAATTTGATTTACTTGAAATTAGTTTGAATTCATGTTTTTCAGTTATGCTATTTATTTATATGCATGATGTGGCTTTAGAAAGATCTTGTTTCTTGATGTGTGTGCATATTTAAAGAATTGTCTTAGCTAAAATATTTGTGTTTGGATTGCTCACAAGGATCAATGGGATTCACATTATTATCCCAAATACTTTTATCTACCTTTTCTCATGCATTTAATAGAATAACCTATGAATTGGGGAAAGTTAGTTAGTTGTCTTTACTTGGTTTGCTTGTGAGATCAACCCTACTCACTAGGGATTTTACCATAAATAGGATTTAAGATTTACTTTTAGAGAATTTTCTCTACTTCTCCTATATGTGAAGAAGGGATTGTTATTGATTCTCAAGTACCATGTTGATTAAATGGGCTGGTTGTCATTGATGTCAACCCTTGAAGAAATTCTGGTAGCGAATTATGGTAGCACAATGGTTTGGGTAATGGACCCATGTTTGTTGGATGGATAATGGTACGAGTTTTGAGATATTTGTAGGTAAGACTATTCCATATGGATAGTACATGTCATTCCATTTCTAGTGGTATGTGTAATGCCACATAACTCCTCGTGGTTAGAGAGTTATGGCCATGTGAAGTTGGAGAACCCTCATGAGTCATCTAGAAGCCCTAAAAGGTCAAAGTAATCAAAGTGTTTGCAAAGAAGAAATTATTAAAATAATAAAGTGAAGTGATGAGTGTACTATAAGTCAAACAGGATGCAAAAGAAATTGTTTAAATAATAAAGTTAATGGAGAACTCACTAAAATAAAGAAAGTGGTTTAAGAGATTTTAGAAGGTAAATAATAAAGTGAAGTGATGAGTGTACTATAAGTCAAAGTGGCTAAAAAATAAATTATTTAATAATAAAGTTAATGGAGAAATTACTAAGTGGACAAGTGGTTAGAAGTTGGTTAACCATAAAATAAGGAAAGTGGGTTAAGATGGTTAAAAGGTAACCCCTTAAGGAAGCTACATGAAAGTATAAATAAGAGGCAAGGCTCTCTCATTTTTCTTGCACTTGAATATCATTGAATATCTATTTTTGTGAAAGGTTATTTGATGGACAAAAGTATGCATTTTGGAGCATAAGTATGAATACATATATACAGACATAGGGATTTGAAATTTGGAAATCAATTGTAGATGGATACACAGTACAAGCAGTTCCTCCAACAAATGACAAAGCAGTGAAACTCGGTCAGAATAATTCCAAAGCCACAAATGTTCTTCTGAATGGCCTTAGTGAAACAATATTCACTAAAGTTTCACATTGTAAATTCGCGAAAGATATTTGGGACAAACTTCAAAATATTTATGAAGGAGATTCAAAAGTCAAAGAAATAAAGATTCAAACTTACAGAGGTCAGTTCAAACAACTTAAGATGAAGGAATATGAGAATATTTCAATTTAATTTTTACGAGTTAATGAAATATTAAATGCAATCATAGGATTGGGAGAAGAAATAGAAGAATCTATTATTATTCAAAAGGTACTAAGATCTCTTCCTGTGAGATTTGACCCTAAGATGTCAACACTAGAAGAAAGAGCACATCTAAACTCAATAAGCATGGAGGAATTACATGGAATATTCACAGCATATGAAATGAGAATTGAATAGGAAAATCAATATACAAAAAAAGAAGTCTTCAAAGCATCCAAAAAGTCAAAGAAAAAATAAAAATAACTTAGTAGCAACAGTGACATCTCAGAAGATGAAGAAGAAGTGGCCAACTTTGTCAAAATATTGAACAAGGGAACCAATGGCAGGTATAGAGGTAAGCTTCCTTAGATTTGTTTTAATTGTGATGGTATTGATCATTTTGTTAACAAATGTCCTCATAAGAAAAAGATAAATGATGAAGGTTACTCAAATAGCAAAAAAACATATAAAGGAAAAAGAACAACAAAGAAAGTTTTCAAGAAAAGCTTATGCACCAAAGAAGACATCTCATCATCAGATGAAGATGAAGTCAGTGACAGTGAGACATAAAGATTTATATTCATGGCAGTATAAGACTCTAATAAAGAAGACTTCAGAGAAGAATACGAAGAAGCCGAAGAATAATATGAAAAGGCAGAAGTTGACCACTGAGAAGAATTGATGTGTTCCATAGAAGTTATCAGAAGAGAAAAGAAGAAAAACAAGAAACTACAAGAAAAACTAGGAAAGAAAGAAGACACTCAAGAACTACAAAAAATGATCACAAATTTGAAGGTTCAAATAGAAGAAGATAAAAATAATTGAAGAAACACTCAAAGAGCAGCTAGAATAAAAAGACAGGATCATTGGAAATTTGGAAGCAGATATTGTCACATTAAGAAATGATTTTCAAAAGAAAAATATGCAGAACAACTCAAAAGTTTTGAATGACATTATCAATAGTCAAAAACCTCATCATGACAAGTCCGTACTTGGATACAATCAGACAGAAAAGGGATCAATCTCAAAAACAACAGAGCAAGAAATATATCCAAAAATCTATGCAGAAACAATCAAAGGGGATAAGAAGATCTACAAGGAAGATTACAAGGACACTCCTCCACCAAGAAGATTCATATTTCAGAATCACCAACCGACATATAGGCCTTAGGAAGAAGAATAATTCATAAGAGTACCTCCTTTCAGAAGATATTCAACTCCCAGGTATCAGACTATATTTTTTGGTTTATGTTATGCATGTAATAATTTTGGACATAAAGCTATGAATTGCAGAGCTAACAACATGAACATAAACATCTTTGAAAGTCATACACAAAAGGGTTATCCAAGAAGGCCTAGTGAAACACAGAGAAGAAGTTACAACATGTTTGAATCTTTGAGCACTGAAGTGGAATGTTACAAATATAACAACTTTGAACACATGGACAAAGATTGCAGAATGACAGTCCCTCCTAGAGAACCGCAATAGAATAACAACAGTCACATACATGAACCTCAAAAAAGGACATGGATAAGAAAGCATAATCAGTATAGCAATGAAGAATGCACACTTGCTCTACAAGCTAAGCAAATTAAACGTGGTTGGTATGTTGACAGTGGTTGTTCAAAACACATGACACATGATAGAGATGGGTTTTTTACATTAAGAAAGGAAAGAGATGAATTAGCCTCCTTCAGAAATGATGATTCAACTAAAATCATTGGAAAAGGCACAGTCAGAATTGGGAACAAGAATACCAAGGCAGAAAATGTTCTACTAGTAGAAGATATGAAACATAATCTTCTAAGTGTGATTCAAATGTGTGACCAAGATCATAAAGTTACTTTTGATTCACAAAGGTGCGAGATAATAAAAGAAGGTTCAGGAAAATTGATTGCTACATCTGTAAGAACTTCAAACAACATGTATCTATTAAGTAAAATTGGAAATGAAAACTGTTGTCTAGGAGAGGAAGATGAAATTTGGTTGTGGAACAGAAGAATGGGTCACATACATTTTGATAACCTTGTCAAAGTCAGAAAAAGAGAAGTAGTCAGAGAAATGCCCCAGATCACGAAACCAACCAACACTTTATGCAAGCATTGTCAACAAGGAGAGCAAACAAAGACCAAGTTCAAATCAAAGGAATATTCAACGACAATACCACTGGAAATTGTGCATACTGATCTAGTTAGACCAACTAAAACAAATGGTTTAAAAGGTGATAAATACTTTATGTTATTAGTTGATGATTATACAAGAATGACTGCAGTTTGCTTTCTCAAGAATAATTCATAAACTTTTGAAAACTTCAAGATCTACAAGGAAATGGTTGAAAATGAAATGGATTCAAAAATCAAATGCTTGATATCTAATAATGGAGGAGATTTTACTTCAAAGGAATTTATGGACTACTACAACAATCATGGAATAAAAAAACAACTCTTTGTTGTTAGGACACATCAACATAATGGAGTTGTTGAAAGAAAGAACATGACAATACAGGAAATGGATCGAACAATGCTAATGGATTCCAAATTGACAGATATTTTTTGGACACAGGCAATGCATACAACATTTCACATTCAAAACAAAGTAATGCTCAAAAACAACACTGACAAAACTCCCTACAAGTTATGAAAAGGAAGACCAACAAATGTGAAGCACTTCGAAGTTTTTGGAAGCAAATGCTACATCAAAAGAGAATATGGCATAATGGGAAAGTTTGACTCTCGTGTGGACAAAGGAGTACTTGTTGGTTACTCAAGTACAAGAAAATCATACAAGTGTTACAACTTGATATTGAACAAAGTTGTGGAAAGCATCAACGTAACAATTGATGAAACATGTAGACAAGAATTAAAGGAAGAAGAAAATGAATCAATGGAACAACTTTAGAAGAAGAAACAAAAGATGAAAAAGAAGGGGAATATGAAGAGGATCTGAGAGAAGAAGAAGAGAAAGTTCAACAAGTTCCTCCAAAGACACTTAGTAGACGAGTATAGAATAATCATCCTTCAGATCAGATTATCAGAAACAAATATGTAGGGGTTGAGACTAGAAGAAGAATGTGTTCACCAAAACAAACGCACCTAGCACTCTCATATACGATTGAACCAACATGTTTTGAAGAGGCCAGCAAGGATGAATTTTGGAATAAGGCCATGGATGAAGAATTGGATCAAATAGAGAAAAATGACACTTGGGAATTGGTTCCAAGACCAAAGGATAAGAATGTGATCGGCACAAAGTGGGTATACAAGAATAAATTGAATGAAGAGGGACAGGTTCCAAGGAACAAAGCTACATTGGTATGTAAAGGATATGCACAGGTTGAAGGAATCGACTTTGAAGAGACATTTGGCCCAGTTTCTAGAATGGAAGTAATCCGATTGCTTTTAGCTTATGCATGCTCCAAAAATATTAAAATGTATCAGATGGACGTAAAATCAACTTTTCTGAATGGGGAAATTGAATAAGAAGTATACATTGAACAACCAGAAGGATTTCAGTTGTCAGAGAATGCAGATTATGTGTGTAAATTAAAGAAGGCCTTGTATGGTCTAAAATAGGCTCCTAAAGCATGGTACTCTAAACTAGATAAATATTAACAGCATGAAGGGTTCAGAAAAGGAAGCGCAGGCAATAACCTCTACATAAAGGTAAGTCAAGATAGTATTTTATTAATTGAAGTTTATGTTGATGATATTATTTTTGGTAGTGATGATGACAGGTTAAGCCAAAAATTTGAAAAGGATATGAAGAATGAATTTGAAATTTCATTACTTGGAGAAATATCCTTCTTTCTGGGACTTCAGATATGTCAAAGAAACCAAGGAATTTTTATTTCTCAAAGCAAGTATATCAGAGAAATGCTAAAGAGGTTCAGAATGGAAGATTGAAAACCAATTATCACTCCCATGCAAACCAGTTGCAAGTTGAGAAAAGATGATGATTCAAAGTCTACAGATCAAAGGAAATATAGGTCAATGATTGGTAGTCTACTCTATGTGACAACATCCAGACCAGATGTAATGCAGGCAGTTGGATAGGTGGCACGATTTCAAGAAGCACCAAAGGAATCACATGTATTAGCATTGAAGAGGATTTTCAAATATCTCAAAGGAACATAAGTGTTTGGATTATGGTATCCAAAAGGAAAGGATCTATCACTTATTTCCTACACAAATGTAGATTGGGAATATTGTATTGATGGCCGGTGAAGCATCAGTGGAGAAATGTTCTACTTGGGTGAGTGTTTAGTATCATGGATAAGAAAGAAAAAATCATCATTATCTTTATCTACAGTCGAGGTAGAGTATATTGCAACAATAACATGGTGTACATAGGTTCTTTGGATGAAACAAACCCTGATAGATATATAGGTTGAGTATGATGAGCCCATTCCAATCTATTGTGATAATAAAAGTGTCATCAGTATCTCAAAGAACCCGGTGATGCACTCCAAGATGAAGCACATTCCAATCAAGTATCTCTTTCTACGAGAACAGGTTGCACAAAATAACATCAAAGTTTATGTGGGCACAAAAGAACAAGTGGCAGACATCTTTACAAAACCACTTCCATGGGAAGCCTTTGAGTATCTTCGCCAGAGACTCGGAGTTATTTATACTCCAAAATGAATGCTTTTGAATGTTTATCTTATATGTCTTATATTTACACGAGGAAGCACCATAAAGAGGACAGTTCAGGTCGGGAGATCAGTTTTAGGAAGAGTTGAGTCAGGGGGAGTATCCCCAAGGATAGGTCAGTTAGGGGGAGCAGCCCTAGATGGAAAGATACCTTTTCCATTGATGAAAAAGGGGGAGAGATTTATCAGATGGAGAATATAGAGGCATGGTTCCAGGGGGAGCAATGGTCACAGGGGGAGTATGAGTTATATGACTTCAGTATTGCATGAAATGACTTCAGTATTGCATCAGAGTGTTGTCATCAATGCCAAAGGGGGATATTTTTTATTAAATGGGATGGTTGTCATTGATGTCAAACCTTGAAGAAAGTCTGGTAGCACAATGGTTTAGGCAATGGACCCAAGTTTTTTGGATGGATAATGGTACAAGTTTTGAGATATTTGCAGGTAAGACTAGTCCATATGGATAGTACATGTCATTCCATTTCTGGTGGTATTTGAAACGTGACATGACTCCTCACGGTTAGAGAGTTATGGCCATGTGAAGTTGGAGAACACTTGTGAGTCATCTAGAAGCCCTAAAAGGTCAAAGTAGTCAAAGTGTTTGCAAAGAAGAAATTATTAAAATAATAAAGTGAAGTGATGAGTGTACCATAAGTCAAAGAGGATGCAAAATAAATTATTTAAATAATAAAGTTAATCAAGAACTCCCTAAAATAAGGAAAGTGGTTTAAGATATTTTAGAAGGTAAACAATAAAGAGAAGTGATGAGTGTACTATAAGTCAAAGAGGATGAAAAAGAAATTATTTAAATAATAAAGTTAATGGAGAACTCCCTAAAATAAGGAAAGTGGTTTAAGAGATTTTAGAAGGTAAATAATAAAGTGAACTGATGAGTGTACTATAAGTCAAAGTGGATACAAAATAAATTATTTAAATAATAAAGTTAGTGGAGAAATGACTAAGTGGACAACTGGTTAGAATTTGGTTAACCCTAAAATAAGGAAAGTGGGTTAAGATGGTTAAAAGGTAACCCCTTGAGGAAGCTACATGAAGTATAAATAAAAGGCAAGGCTCTCTCATTTTTTTCGCACTTGAATATCTATTTTTGTGAAAGGTTATTTGAGCAGGTATTATGTTGGGTATGTGTTATATTCTTTGCATGTATGTGTGTGGGCGCGTCAGATATGACAACTACGTCTGACAATCCCTCATAGTAGTGCTCTGACTGTTCCATGTGCGCTAGGCGCTTTCCTAGGGGGGTCCTAGAGGGGGACAGGTATGCCCCCCCTGGTTACATGTAGCGTTCAGCATTGGGCATAGCCCGAGGCAGCGCCCCGAAATTTGTTTTTTGGTGGTTTTTGCTATTTTTAGCGATTTACTAAAAATAATCCTGGTTTTAGGGATTAGGGATTAGGGTTTTGGTATCTACGGAATACCTAAAAACATTGTAGATATTGTATAGTGAATGGTGAAATTCGATATAATGAATATAAGAAAGGTTTTCCCAGTTGAGGGTTTCCGGTATAAATCTCTGTGTACTATGTGAATGAGCCATTGATTAAATTTTGTTTGGCTTAAGAATCCATATGCATTGCTTTACTTCACAGGTTTAAAACTTACATGTGGTATCAGATCTCATTTTTGGCTTCAGAGGGATGCCTTTGTTATTGAGGGTTTGGCTCGGTCTTGATAGATCAAGTTTATCTTGGGTCTGTGATAAACCTGGGTTTAGTGGGAGCTATTGCAGTGGAGATTTGAGTATAGAAATAGGAATGGCGAGCTCATCTAGAATTGAGATAGATAAGTTCAACGGTAAAAACTTTGAGCTATGGAAGCTCAAGATGGAGGACCTTCTTGTAGACAAAGAACAATGGATTGCTATGGATCTTGGTACAGAACCTACTAGTGTTGGGTATGTGTTATATTCTTTGCATGAGTAGTAGTGTCTTCCTCGAGAAACATGACACCTACCTCGGGAAATGTGTCATGTATTTAGGTGGTTTTTTCGACACATAGTTATTGCCAACGGTTTTCTATTTCCGATTAAGGAATTAGGGTTTTGGACTAATCCAGGTCATTGGGTTAGGGTTTTGGATGCCGCTGGCTCCTATATGTATATTGTATTGTAAAAAATGTAACACAATGAATGAATATAACATGTGTTGGTTTTCCCGGTTTGGGTTTCCAGGGGAAAAATCTCTGTGTAATGTTTGTATTTTCCATTGTATCTTTTCTGTTCTTTTTTGAATATCTATTTACAGTAGACATTGTACAAGGTTAGAATTTACATTTGGTATCAGAACTTTATTGGCTTCAGGGGGACGCCTTTGTGGTCGAGGGTTTGGCTCAGGACTGTGATAAGCCTTGTTACAGTGGGAGATCTTCGGTATTGTTTTTCAAGTGAAAAGAAATGGAAAGAAATTTGAAGATGGAGATCGAGAAGTTTAATGGGAAAATATTTGAGCTGTGGAAGCTCAAGATGGAAAATCTTTTGGTGGACAGAGATCAGTGGATCATGGTAGATCCAGGTACTGCACCTATAGGAACTTCTGTAGATGACTGGAAAAAGATGGATCAGAAGGCAAAGAGCACAATCCGACTGTGTCTCTCTGATTCAGTATTACTGAATGTCTCAGAGGAAGATACATCCAAGGATTTATGGGAAACGTTGGGGAAGTTGTATCAGTCTAATTCCCTGGTAAATAAACTATTCCTGAGAAAGAAGCTGTATAACTTAAGGATGAGATATGGAGACTCGGTGGCAGAGCATTTGAACACCTTCAATACTGTGGTAAGTGTTGTAGGAAAATCTCCCTGCGGACAGGTAGATGACCTCAAAGAGCATGATTTTAACTCTAAGACAGAAAATGCTTAACGTGGACACTGACTTCCTTTCAAATCTATCTAAACTAACACATGAGAAGGAAGGATAACAGAAGTACCTCTTTATCAATGTTTGTCCCTGCACGCTCCAAGTTGCGCTCCGATCTTTTGCTCCTCGCTGAGTTCTGTAGACAAACAAGATACGACCACTTCCTACTCTCTTGATATTAGCTTGAGAACAGATCTATCTATCAATGATAAGTTCATGTAACATCAGACACAAACTAGAAAGAAACAGGCCAAGTGTGTCATATTAATGAGAATAACGACAGCAGTACTTACAATCGTAGATGCGAATGCGACAGCTTCGTCAAGTCCCCTTCGTCTAACCCTTGCTCGAAAGATCCACAACCTGGATGACAGCAGCTTCACTGATCACTCTCCTTTGGCTGACTGTTTGTTTCCTATGAGATCATAGGTTTCATGATAGCAATTCTTCCCCCTTTCCACCATCATAGAGCTTGCTTATATAGGTTAAGAGGAGCTTAACCCCTTGAGTTATCTTTAGAACAAGTTGAGGAACTTCCTCCTTAGATCAGGGATCTCTTGATGGAACCAAGAATTAGAATGCAACTGCCTTCTAATCTTGAAAGATCCTCCCCTTATTCTCCTCAATGGGCCAACTACTGCCCCAGAATAGGTAGCGCTCCCTCAAAAGGGCCATCAGAGCGCTGTAGCGCCCCCTAGAAAGATTTAGGGGGGTGTCAACGCTCTCAAAATCTATAGTGCTCCCTCAAAAGGGCCAGGGGAGCTTTATAATGCTCCCTGACAGTGTAAGGGGGAGCGTCGGCACTCCGAGATAGTGTAAGGGGGAGAGATCCCCTCCAAAAACTCAGTTTTTGAGGTGCTTTCAGATGGCAAAAGGTTTGCAAGCCGGCTTACTCATTTCTCCTCTTCCAAATCAAATGTTTGAGGTGTTTCAAGTGTCCTCCTCATGTCATTATAGGCATGACATAGGCATCATGGCAGCATGTTTTCTTTGACACTTGCGACACTTGTGAGCAACATGCGACACTTGCGACCTTGTGAGAAAAATGCGACACTTGCGACCTTTGTAATGATGACACTTGTGACACTATCAAAGTGATTAATTTTGATGTGTAATAGATTTCCCCCCAAAGTATGAAGTTAGAAGACAGGAACTGATAACTAAAATTCTTTGTAGACTTTCAAGCAAGGGTATAGTTGTAGAGAACCTGACAAAAGCTGCACACAAAC
>JASDQU010506310.1:62845-75990 GCA_032191745.1 Picea mariana | reverse complement strand
GTTCGTTAAGTATATCATGAACAGGCCATTGCATATATATATACACACTATGGACACAAATTCAACAACTTAGGGAGAAAGTGGAGCCCACAATTTTTTTTTCCACCGTTTAAGCTCAGTCAAAGATGCGCCCGCCATGACTTGAATGAGATAGCAAGAAGCTAGGAGAAAGTCCGCCGGACAATTTTGAAAACAATCCCAACTTCCAATCAACTAACATTCTACAACTATATTCAATAGTTGATGAAAAGTGGGATTCGTTGATTTTCAAGTTAATTATATCAAAGGGTTACACTTATTGATAATGGGCACATTTAATAGGTTTTTAGTTCTTAATATGTTTTTTATGGATGAGATTAAATATGTCTAGAATATTTTTAGTAGTTTCAATAAATGAATGGTTCTGATTTCATCCATTAACTTCCGAGCTGTTATAAAGACATCCGTTTATATGTTTACATTTTTACATTTACCTAATCATGTTCAAAAATTACTGTGTTCACTAACTTATTGCCACTTCTATCTGATAAATATTAAAATATTCACACAGAGTGGTGGCCGGGTTTCTATGCTGGCTGCATTTTGTTTCATTTCTGTACTAACAACATTTCATTTCATTTTTATACTGGTCTCGTTTCATTTTAATATGCCTTCAACATTAATCAGCTACGTAATTGTGGCTATGCTAATCATATTCATAGTTGAATAGTCTTTCACAACCATATTCGATAGTTGATTACAGCAAGTCTTAAGCACCCGTGCTTCAAATTTCAAGATCTTGTGCATCAAATTTTGATGAACCTCAAAAGATTTTTATTGTTTTTTGTTTTACTTATATTATTTTTTATTATATGTAAATTTATTGAAAACCACTCAACCATTGTAAAACTCCAATGACAACCATTTTACGTGGAAGAATTTTTTCACAATCACTTTGTTAAGTAAACAAGGCTATACCGTGTTGAAATACTTTGGAAATATAGATGTTATTGCATAAGTTAAGTTGGAAATATAGATGTTATTGCATAAGTTAAGTTAGGGGGCAATCATACATGTTTAAGTTCCTCTAATGATTAAGGCTATAAGGTCATATACGATTATAATTTTCAATAGGCCTTTTCATTGAAAAACGTCAATGTAAAAGTGAATAGTACAAAAGAAAAGAGAAAAGATAATTAAATGAAAAATAAAAAATAAAATAGAAGAGAATATGTTGAGGAATGGGAAATGAAAGATAGTACTTATTGGTCTTCTCATTACCTCAATTTTTCATATTTATTTTTTCAATGGGTCTCTTTTTGGCTAAGGAGATATAATATTTATGTTTTGAATCCCCATATTAAATAAAGTATATTGTTTATTTGATGAAAGGATAGAGTGCCCAAACAATTAAAATAGGTCGGAGTGCTTAGAAAATGTAATGCTTTGATCATCATTAATAATAAAATACATCGTTGGCTGTTAGATGGACAAGGACAAGAATTATAGGGGGCTATGATTCCACAAGAGAGGGAGTTTAAAGTACTAAGTATTTATTTTAAATTTTATTTACTCATTTTGGTTTTAATGGAGAATAGTAGTTACTTGAGCTTCTTTGGGGAAGGTCGTGTGGTTCTTGATTTCATGTAAATATATAAATACCTCTTGTAGGCTATTGAGAGGTTCACTCTATTCACTCCTCATTCACTATTGCTCATTCATTAGTGATCTTGGCTGGGAAAAGAAAAACGAATTGTTGGAAAAGAAGCCATTGTTTATTGGTTGTAGCAAATTCTAGTGTATTCCGGCCATGAATTAATGCATGTAATCCTGAGATGCATTGGCATGTACTAAATTTTATTCACAGTTGTGAGTCCTGAGAGTCCCAGCATAGAGATTCTTGATCAGATGCACTAGAGCCCTGGAAGGAGGTGGATAGAGTAAGGGACTGTGTGGCAGAGAAGGGGATTCATTCTCTTAGGCTATGCATGCTGGAAAGAAGAAAGTTGGTGTATTTCGGATGGTTGTGTGTTGAGAAACCTATGAGAGCTTGAGTGTTGACTGGTTTGGGAAACTGAGTGACACCCTGGAACCATCCTTGTGGATTCATAGCCATGGCTCGGGGGTACATGTTGTTGAGACTTGAAATAACAATTTATGTGGTTGGGTGGAATGTCCTTGGTCTACAACCAATTGGTGATTGGTTTTAATAAAGATAAGTGCTCTTTGTTATGTGTTTCTCTACTTGTATATTTATTCATGTTGTGTATTAATTATTATCTTTGAAATTCATATTTATATTATGCATGCTCATTGGTTATTGTTGTGCATGACATATTGTTCATTTCTTTTATGTTGTAGCATGAATCTTGATTATTGCATGTGAGTCTTTCATGCTTCTTTATTAAATATTTTTTATCAAAATTTTGAAATCAGTTTTGAAGTGCATTTTGAAGTAGTGTGACCAACCTATGGGTGGCTAGGTACGTTACAGATTGGTACCATATCTTTTGGTTCAACACTAGACTAGCATGGGCCAAAACTAATGTGAATTTGACAAATGTGTTGTTGCATATTTGTCTATGACAAATTTGGGGAGGAATTGGAGAAGAACAGAAACTCGAAATCCCAAAATTTTAAGCAAAATTCAAATTCCAGTGCTTCAAAGTAGTCAAAGAAGTGATTTATAGGGTCGATCTACAGTTGCAGAGTTTAATTCGGCATTGGACGTCGAATTCATGTGAGTTTCATGACGAATGTGTATTTTTTTAGACTAGTGGTCTGAATTAATTCGACCTGGAGGATCAATGGTCGAGATTTAGTCGCAGAGGATAGGAATAGGGCATTCCTGAAAGGCCTTCAGGAAGGAAGTGTCGAAAAAGAATTGGAGTCGAAAATGAGGTTGATTCTAAAGGGAGGGGTCTAATGACACGACCTGAAATAATAAGAGTCTTCAGATCAGCCAAATCCATTCTGAATCGTAGACTTCTCGGAAGGATGGTTTCGGAAGGTCTAAATTCAGACATAAGTTTGAAGTTTGAAGAAGAGAAACTCAATGGTGGAAGCCTGAAATAATGAGAGTCATCAAATCAATCGGGATCATTCTTAGCCATAAGATCTCGCGAAGATGTTTTTAATGGCCCCTTCCAATTGACCATGGTGGAGGATGACTCAATAACGTATATGACTCTCATAAACTATAGTCAACAAGGGAAGAAAAAGGAGTCAAGGACGTTTATTTGGTGTCACGAGGTAAAAAGATTGGAAAACCCTAAAAGTGGGATTAAATAAAATAACCAATTATATTTAAGTGGAATTGGAGGGAAAAATAAAGTAAACATTTGATTTGATCAAAATGGGGGAAAGATCTAGAAGGTCCAAAGGAAGGATAAATACAGGAGCAACCCTTCCCCTTGGCATTATGTTTTGACATCTTATTGAGTTCTCTTGTAGCCAACATTTTCGTTGGGGTTTTGGGAAAAACCCTTCCATTGTAGGTTTAGTTTCGGTGGTGCAATATTCACCCTAGCTAGACGAAGAGGGGGATTCATCTGGAGTCCTCATTTGAGTTTATTATGGTTTTGTATTCCATCYCAAAGAGASGTTGGAGGCTTATCATATCACACAAGGAGTTTGCAGTCATTTTCAAGAGGAAACTCGTCATCATATATGTCGGCACTCAGAGGGTTTCACGCAATCATAACAGGAGGCATCCCTACAGGTTGGGCACGTGTTGTCCCACGATGCCTTGCTAGATGCCTCACCATCATCTTGCGAGGTCCTGATAGCACAAGAACGACAACAAATAGCAGTAGTAGGGTGAGCAGGAGTAGTCTGGGATCGGACTGGTGAGGGCTGACAGACAAAGAAGGATCCTCATTGATTGAGGAAATTTGGAATCATCATCAGCTTTCTTGTTGTGTCTTTATTATTAGTTTTTGCAGCTGCATTGCAGCCAATAGCTTTGTGTGTAGGAGGGTTTAGAAGTTGTTGTTACAGCTAGTAGAGTTCTTGTACTATGTGGTTTGATTTCTTCATCCATAATAAAGATGTCATAGTTAACTTCTTTATTCTTTATGTAATGGGTGTATGAAACATGCTTAATTTGATAGCATATGCAACTATTTAGCATTTCCAGTAGTACTAATATAAAGTGTTTGATAAAACCACACAAAGAAGAAGAATAAATTGGGCACTAAACATATATCCCCCATCTACCCTAGTTGGGGACATTGCAGTGGTATCATAGTTGGTGATTCTGCCATCCTGTGACTACATTGATTCCTAGAAGAAAAGTGCGTGGAGGACATACCTCTCGAGAGTCGCCGGAAAAATAAATAGAAGCAAATCACAAATATTCAGAGCTAGACTGAGGCATGGCGGAACATGGTGAAGACAAAATCTCGTAACTATTGGAATCCATGGTTAATGAACAACAACAGATGGTCGTTGAGCAGCGACAATTGACACAATTTATGGCACAATTCCTTACCAACACTCAATGAAATCAAAACCCTAGAGGATCCAAAGGGAACTAGTTAGAGGGAAACCATAGAGGAAGTGGAGCTTATGTAGAAGGAAGTAATTACCATGCCCTGACCCAGAGCAGGAGCCTAAACATCCCTAGGTCGTTATTACCACAGTTCCTAACAAAACATCCTATGGAGGCACCTGAGAAACCAGATCAGAGGCTTGATATTAACACCTCATACAAGGAGTACGAGATGATACATGAAGATATATGTGATAAATTCTCCTATAAATACTTTTGCGACCTTAAACACAAATATGGTCTGAAGGAGGGGAACAGAGGAGCACAGAGCCCACAAAATTTTGATCTCATGTGCAAGGTGGGAAGGCTGACTATTCCACCCTTCGATGGATCAACAAAAAGTACAACCAAGGGCTGGGTACATAAGTTAGACACTTACCTCCAACTTAACTCGATGACCGAAGCGAAATGAATTAACTATGTCACCCTTCACTTGGAAGGAGAAGCTCACAAATGGTGGTACCATGGGTTGGTGACATTATGGCATGCCAACATCACTTCTTATGTGGACTTCACTTAGATATTTATGGAAAGGTTTGACTAGAAGGAACTTGAGATAAACTTCAGGGAGTTGGCACAGTTGAAATAGACAGGCACACCAGAAGCATACATCACATAATTTCATAGGATTTCATTTATGGTGACAGATATCTCTCAGTAGAGGTTGGTGATGATATTTACAGAGTGTTTGGTTGAACTCCTTAGAGGATGGGTAAAGTCCTTTAGGCAAACCACATTGCATAAGGATATCATGAGATCCCAAGATATGAAGGATGCAGTCAACAAGAAGGTCCCAAAAAAATCCTTCATCTCTCAAGGAGGCAAGGAGACAAAGTTTCCCTAGAATTCATGGACAAGGAAGGACAGGATGGATGAGGAGGCCATGAGAGAACTAAGGAGAAAGAAACGTTGCTTTAGTTGCAAATATTTGTGGGAACCAGGTCATATATGTATCGGAAAAGGTAAATTCCACAACATTGAGGTAGTTTATGATGAGGAGGATGACGGTGATGACAAAGGTATTGTAAAGGACAGTGGTGAGCCATCGCAGAATATAGAGCAGGAAACATTGTAAGATATCCCTAAGGGAGTGACCATTTCCACACTTTCAGGAGTCCCTAAATATTGTACCTTCGGGGTTAGATATATTTTGCAAGGGAAGAGGGTTACGACATTGGTGGATGGTGGAGCTACCCACAACTTCATTGATTCTGTACTTGTCACTGGGAGGAACATCCCTACAGAGGATTTCAAGGGATTCAATGTGGTAGTAGCGGATGGGTAGAACATGATGTGTAGTCAGAGGATCATATGATTGGAAGTAACCTTGGGAAACTACACATTGACCAATGAATTTTACGTTGTGGATTTAGTAGATACTCATGTGGTGCTAGGAGTTCATTGGCTATATTATTTGGGAGATGTTCACATGAATTATAACGACATGAGAATGGCATTCCAGGACAGGGATGGAAAACAATTTTTCCTAAGAGGTATGTCGACGGGAGCTCCCAGGATCGTGTCTAACCAGCGCATGGAGGGCCTTTTTAGACATAGGGACGTGACTTGCACAAAAAAGTGTTTAATCACCATGGAGAAGACATCATAGGAACACCATCATTACCCTGTGGATAACCAGACATTGCTTGGACATGAACATGAGAGATTGTTTAAACCATTGTTGGTAGGGAAACCACCTGACAGAGGATTTGAGCATGTCATTGATCTAGAAGAGGGGTTGAATCACGTGATCATCACTCCTTATAGGAATCCCAAAATATTCAAGGATGAAATTGAGAAGGCCATAAAGGAGTTTCTAGAAATGGGACACATTAGGTCTAGCTCTAGTCCTTTTTCTTCGTCAGTTGTACAAGTGAAGAATAAATATGGTACTATGAGGATGTGCATAGACCACATGTCGCTAAACAAGAATACCATCAAAAAATGACACCCCATACCTTGAATTGATGAGTTGATCGATGACCTGCATGGGGCAGTGTATTTATCAAAGGTTGATCTACAATCAGGATACCATTATATTTGGGTCGGGGAGGAGGATATCCATAAAACAACATTTAGGTGTCACTATGGGCACTACAAGTTTCTACTCATGCCCTTCGGATTGAATAATGCACCAACTACCTTTCAGTCATACATGAACCATATCTTCAACAAATAGTTGAGGAAATTTTTACTGGTGTTCTTTGAGGAACTTCTCATCTACATCAGACATGGGAGGAACACCTGAAGCATGTGGATGAAATTCTCACCATTATGGAGGAAGTCGCTTTTTTCCAAGGAGGAAAAGTGTGAGTTCAAGTTGACAGAGATCCTTTACATGGGACATGTGATTGGTGTTAAGGGAGAAAAAGTGCATCAAGAGAAGATTCATACCATCTTAGACTGGCCCACTCCGAGGTCACTCACAGATCTATGAGGATTCTTTGAGATATGTAGTTATTACAGGCGCTTTGTGAAAGTATTTTCACAACTAGCAGCATCATTGATAGATCTCAACAAGAAAGGGGCATTATGATGGTTAGAATATGCATATGTAACATTTGACAGAATGAAGATGGTTATGAGTACTTTCCCAATATTAGCACTACCAGATTTCACACATCCTTTCATCCTGGAGTGTGACACATCCGGTGAGGGATAGGAGTATTATTGATGCAAAACCGACACTTGATAGCCTTCGAGAGCATAAAGCTAAGGGAGCCTCATAAGACTTATCCAATCTCTGACAATGATATTTTAGCCATCATGCATGCATTGACCAAATTCAGATAGTATTTGGTAGGAGCATGCTTTGTGGTTAGGACTGACCACAACGGCTTGCGATATTTGTTAGAGCAGAGGGACTTGAATGAGAGACGACAAAAATGGGTGAGTAAGGTGCATGCATATGATTTTGACATTGAGTATGTAAAGGGGAAGAATTATATAGTTGTTGACACCTTATCTAGGAGGCCTACAACCTTCTACATGTAAGAGATATCAGCGGAATGGAAGTCCACCTCTTGGTGGAATACTCCAAGAATACCTTCACTTGTGAGATGATGGAGGAAAGTATTCAGGATGATAGGTACATGGTAGTGGATGAAATTAGCTACTACAAGGACATGATCTTTCTTTTCCCTGAGTCCACACTCAAGGATAATATTTTGAGGGAAACACATGACACACCATTGGCAGAGCATTAGGGGTATCTGTTATACCATAACCAATGACTTAATACATAGTGGCTAACTGTTATACCATACGGTTGAGTTGTTATAACAATTGAAATAAATAATAATTAAAGTTGTTGTGTGGGGTTCAAATAGAGGTTGGGGGCTCGCGCCCTATTTAATGGACACAGATTCTGAGGTATAACACAATTTTTGAGATAATGCATAGAATTGTTTGTTGATGGTATAGTATAGTGCCTCGATTTGCATGCCATGAGTTTCCTTAGTCATGGTGTTGCCTCGATTTGTGTGCCATTATGCACCATGTCCAAACATAGCCTTGTTTATACTCATTTTTCTCAGTTTTTCAAGAGGAGAACGATGGTGATGTTATTTTTGAGCTAATATTTTGTCTATGAATATATTAGTCCATATTTCCTTGTATGAGAATTTGAGTGCATTGTTTAACATGAAAAAGGGGTCATATTGAGCAAGTTCAGAATATGGTCGAGTTTATACTCATTTTACTTAGAATTTCGAGGGTAAATCAATTTGGTTACCTCTAATTCTTATTTTGAGCAACAGAATTGAAGAGTGACTTCAAATTTAGCTTTGTAAGTTAATTTACATTGTAATTTTTTACATTTGAGATCAATGAAGATCAGTCTCAATGTTGAAAGGGACTAGGAGATGTATCATAGAAGAGTTGAACTCAGTCATTAAATCTTTTCTTATTGAGTTCTTTTATTTCTTGTTGTGTTATCTCACTTTATTCTATAAATTATCATCATTTCATGAAGTTTTGGGTAAAAAAAATATTTGCAAGTGTTCTGCAAAGCTGTCAATACAATCAAGAAATATTTTGAATCAGGTTAGATGTTAAGATTTCATGTTTAAAGAATAAATTAGCATCTAATTATTTTTGGATCAAATACATAACCAATAAGTCATTGAAAGAGAGAGATAGGTTTTGGATATAGATGAACAAGGAAACACTATAGGATCCTGGTAATAATATCAAGGCTCTATGATATGGCCCTTTCGATATGTTGAAGAAGGTGGGAGATAATGCCTACAAAATCAGTATACCCCCATACATGCACATTTACTCAGTAGTGAATGTGGAGAATCGAAAACTCTATGATCCTTCCATGTTGGATAAGGAGGAGGAGAAGATCCTACCTTCCATAGAGGACTTAACACCAGATGCTTAGGTAGAGTTGGCAGAGGACATGATTTTTCTAAAGAGGTCTAGAAATACAAGATAGGGGCAGCATGAACTTTAGTAGATTGGGTTGAAAGGACAACTTACAAGGAAAGAAAAGTGGTATTCCAGGGAGAAGGTAGAGGAAAAATTTCCTTACCTCATTCAGTAAAGATTTTGGGGACCAAAAGTGTCCCTAAATGGGGAGGTATGATCTAGATTTTATCATTACATTATTTTTCATCTATCTCAATGCTTTAAGAGTGGAAAAAATTGGAGGAATCAACTTGCAAGGTCATTTTAAAGGTAGGTCCTAGTTTGAAAAATTATGGTTTGAAACCTTCCTCAACTATTTTGACGCATCAAATGGAATTTTTTGGGGTCGAAAATTTCCTATATATGTTTGACCCCTTGGTGTTGATCTACACTTAGAGACCTTTCCAATGGCGTAAAAATCACGTCAATCAGAGATTGTATGCAAAATATGCCTCTTCCAAGTTGACTTACCATGTTGACCACCATGATATGAGAGGATGCCACATCAAGCCCCATTACTTATGCATATGGATCTAGCCACATGTGGACTTTAAGAAAATTTTATAAGGTCCAAAACCTTATCACAATTAAGGGTTGAGAAAGTCAAAACCCTACCCTTGGAGGGCTATCAAGTTATGTTAAATATCTGGCTGCTAGGAGGAGAAGGGGTTCCATTCTTTTTCATTGTATCTTGTTCCATAGTTGAGCGAAACATCTGAGAGTGGGACTTTGTGAGCATAATAGAGGAGGAGTGTTTTGTAGTAGTTGTTCATTCCAAAATGTCAAAAGGTCAAAAGGTATATCCATAGTGATTTATCATTCCTTTGTATGTGTATTTTATAACTGAAGCAAAGAGATAAAAGCACAAGCCTCGCCTTCTATCTAGGTTTTCTCCTATATTGGATTTCTCAGGTCAAATATTATGTTTATTTGTGTGGTTGGTGTGTATTTTTTGCATGTTCTTTCACTTGATATTTCAGTTATTTCTTAAATTCAAGTCATAAACTAGAGATAATAAATCCAAGATTTCAAAATATTATAACATATGTTGTGACAAGTTGTTCTAGTGGAATATCCACAACAATTTACATATCAGAGAATGCGCCCTGATGTATAAAAGAAATGAAGAAACCCCGTACTATATCCATACACAGAACTTTAGTAATCTTCATTTTGCATTATCTAAGCATGAGATTATCCCTTGCCTCATTGGGTTCTATTGTCTAGGGTGGTTTCTCTACATAGTCAAAATCAAGCATGGCCATGTTGGTGGCTTGTCTCATAAGAGCCACATTAGAATAAGGCCAAAGGTTGAGGATATGATTTCTTCGCTCAAAAAATTATACCCATTCCATGGAATGTCACTACAAATTACCCTGGTCATGCCTACATAATTAAATATTGTAAACAATACAATATAATACAATTTTTAGCTATTTATAGAATTATGGGTTGAGAAAAATAAAATATTAGATTTCAAATTCAATTGGTAACAAGATTCTAGTCTCCTCCTCTACTGTGATCTACCCCCTTTTTGCATTCTCATCAACAAAGTCATATGATACAAGATGACTCAAACAAAGCATATATAGGGTTCACAACCAACAAAGACACCAAGAGAGTGAAGATGAAGAATTAATCTATAGGTTCCATGTTAGGCAACATAATTTTTCCATTCAATACTAGAAACAAAAGATCACTGGTATCAATGATGAAAGATTGGATGCTATTGCTAACTTGAAATGCTTTCAAAAGAAAATAATTTCATGAGATATGTAAGAAATGATATCCACTCTATGCATAATATGTAGTTGTTCATTAAGTTGTAAGGAGTATATAGCACCAACATCATATATTTTATTAATTTTCAATTATTATACCCATACATTTGTATCAATTTCTCTATATCACCCTTTCAATGTGCTCACTTAGAGGATTCATAGTGTTTGTTCTTGTGAGTTGCTCAAGGTTTAAATGGGAGAAGTTCACTCAAGCATCACGTGCTTATTTCTATTTCTTCTAATTGAAGACTTGTCATATCCATAATATTTTCAAGGTGTGCTCTTTGATTTTACGTTGTTTTTATCAATGTAATAATCAATAATGTAAAGTCTACACTTGAGAAGGAATTTAATGGGTTCTCATTATTGAATGAAAAAATGAAATTAAATAGAAAAGGAAAACTAACCAAACATAAAAGTAGTATCTTTTTCTTTGCTTTGTGAACCACTAACTCAAAACACATAGAATGAATGTGGCTTCTAGATCTTATTGGTCATAGATCCTCTCAACATGCATTTGTAACCTTGAGCATTGCTTTATATTGAACTTTCTATAGAAAAGGAAAGAAAAAGAATCAACATTTCTTTACATTGTATAAAAAAGAAAAGGAAAAGAATCAACATTTCTTTACATTATATGGAAGAAGATAATTTCACAAAATAAATAAGAAAGCATATCCACTATATGCATAATATGTCATTGTTGGAGTATATAACACCAACATTACTTATTTTATTAATTTGCAATTACTATAACCATAGGTTTGTTCTATTTTCTCCATAACTTCGTATAAACTCTATATTTATATCACCTTTTGAACATGCTCACTTAGGAGATTCTTAGTGTTAGTTCCATTGAGTTGCTCTATCTTACCACGAGTAATAAATGGAAGAAGCTCACCTAAAACAACATTTTTCTTGGTTCTTTTTCTTCTCATCAAATACTTGTTATATCACAACTATTTCCAAGGTGTGTTCTCTGACTATGACGTTTTTCCAAATATTTCCAAGGTGTGTTATATCAAGGTGTGGTCACATTGATATAAGAGATCGCTGAAAATTACAAAAAAAAAAAAGATTTGACAACTAAAAAGATCCCATTAAATATGAAATCAATTCAAGGAAAATACAAGTTTGAGATCGTTTTGGATAATCGCGATTGCACGAGAACAACAAAGAGAGATTGTATCAGGAAAATCGCTGTATTAAGGCTATGAAATAACGGATTGGATTTACCATATCACTGGTGTTCAAGTTTGTTCTACAAAATCCAGCGTCGGTTGAAAAACGTGTTATCACAATCTTAAAAAGAGTGAAATGCAAGCAAAGGAAAATCGATTGCACTATCAGAACGCCAAGTGATCGCTAAAGAGTTGTAAGGGTTAATCAGGACGTGAAAATACAGTTCAAAAGTTAGAGAAGTATTTATGAAAGAAGGTTCGATGAGCTAGCACATAGCAGGGTTAAAATTTATTATCACCCCAGATTGTGATTCTTTTGCCGGAATTGGGGCACATTTACTGTGCAATTGAGGAAGGAATGTGCAATTGAGGAAGGAATATTATTTCCTGCAAATCAGGTTTATACCAAGATCGAACGCAGAGTCATTTTGGTAAAACGTGCCAAAGAAACTACCAAACAGCGAGCCTACACACTGCAGAAGAAATAGGTAACTTTAGCATTTCACCAGGTTGTTGCATCAGGAAGTCGCCACTGCTGTTAGATAGTAATAGCTCAATGGTTTCATAATGGCGTTGTAAAAACAATGAAATTTTTGAATTTTTTTATTGAAACTGGGTGAAACATATTTTGATAAAATTTTAGTGTTTAAATTTTATTTTTGAATGCATAAATAGATGCACCACTCTGAAAAATCCTAGGACACTTGAATTATACAGTCTTAATCAGTGAAATCTGGAGTTCCAACAATTTTTAGTAGGATTTCATAAAAATTGATTAAAAAATATGCCCATAAAAACTTCAAAAAGTTGAACGTTTACACTACACTCATAATTTGGAGAATTGAAAATTACATCCACTTTCTTTTCCGTGCATTTATTTTAGTTGTCTTATTGTAGTTTTAATTTTATTATTAGTCCCTGCCGTAGGCATAGAGGGACTATAGCCATTAGCTTATGCGTTGACCAGAAATATTTAGCGATTGTCTATTGTTGGAACAAGGGAAGTGCCTTCGCTATTCCCAATGTAAAATATGTTTGCATTTCCAAAGTATTTGGTAGTATATAGTCTTTTTGAATCATAAATTTTGTTATGCATTCGTGGAACGTGGATTAATGCTAGCATTAGTTCGAATGTTTCCCCTTAGCATTTTCTGTTGGGTTGAATACATTCTCCATGATATTACTATGTCTGATTTTTGTTTTATTGTTGCGTGCTTCGAGAGAATAGTCCTGCCATGC
>JASDQU010506310.1:47932-62745 GCA_032191745.1 Picea mariana | reverse complement strand
TCTTGGTGATTTTCAATATTCTATTCCAGACCATTTTTGTCTGTGCTTTTAGTTTTTGTTCCTGGAAACAATGTGTCTTCATATGGCGGATGTTGCATCCATAGTTTTTCCGAAAATTGCAATGCAGAGGGATTTACCAAAAGTAGTTGGGAGCTATCAGAAGAGGGAACCATTGGGTGGGGTGTAGACGCAATGTATGCTTCTACTCTGTGGGCCGGAAAACTACGTCTGCATGTTTTCTTTCTGCTGAGTTAAGTTGTGGTTTTATTTTTTTGCGGTCTTTCTTCTGTTTGGTTAAGTTTCCAGTGTCGGTCTGTTTTCTTCTCATCTGCTATGGGAACTAGGGGAGATTCAAGTTGAGAAGAAGAAAGTTTAAAGATACATACGAGGATTGGTGCGCTATTTGCTTTTCTTTTTAATTTTGCTAGTTTTTATTTTTTGCCTGTGCTTTTCTCTGTTTTGATAGAAACTGAAAGTATCTAGCAAACAACTTCAAAATGACAGTTGAAAAGATGAAAGAGGTAATAGATGTTGAGTCGTATGAAAAAGATACACAGTCCATTTTACATGACAGTATTGATGTGGTTTTGCATAGGAATGGTCTTTTTAGATTGGATGCATTCTCGTATACTGTTGGGGATTGCCTTTTCGATACATTCTAGGTTCTATTGCATTTCCGGTATTCGTCGACCAAGCTGAGCAATGGATTGATAGATTATTTCTTGGCATGTTTTAAAAATGGCGATGTTCAGGCTTTGCAGTCCTATGAATACGAACTGGAATCTGATTTTCTTCAGCAGTTGCATGGAATACATGATGTGGCTATGTATTTTTCAAAGATGCGGTTGTCTACATCTTCAGTTCAGCCTGCACATCAAAGGGGACTTTGGAGAGATACATTTTGTATTCGGTGGCTATCTAACTAGTTGAATATATCAATTGGCATATGGTCATTGACAAGAAAAACAAGATATCTACTATTCAACAAAACTGCATCTGACAATCCTTATTGCATCTTGTTCCATGATGTCGATGCCCTCAGTGGCCATTATGAACCACTGTTGTACAGAAAAATGTCCATATGCAATATAGAAGGTCCTCGTATCTACTTGTCTGTTATTTGCAAAGACCTTCAATCGCAATGGAAACAGATTTTGGATGGCATAGATTGCTATGGTTTACAGCTAGCAACAAATGTTGTGTTCAGCTATGGAGATAGTCTGTTTAATGCAATTTGTTGTTTGGTAGAAGTCGAGTTCGATGTTGAGTCGCTACGTCTTTACACTGTACAGTCCTTCTACAATGCGATTATAGGCGGAAACGAACAGGCTTTTAGGTGCTTGCATCAACACCTTTGCCCATATCTCGTGGAAAATATGTCGGTGGTTGGAAGTTAGCAAGAATGCCTTGTGAACATGGCTCTTCCATATGAAGAAGGAAATATGGAGGGTTGCAGATTATGTTTGCAATGGTTGTCTATGGTATTCAGGGTGAAGATCCAGGTTTGGTCAGCCTCGCTAGTTGGAACTTTCCATTCTTAGGTTATCGATTCAAATTACGATCGAACAATTCACATCCCGTCGTTGAAAACATATACAAAACATATCCATTATGAACCTTTGCTTGGAGATATCGGTAGTTCAGGGTTGAGTGTGCATGCCACCTAAACGACATTGGATCTGCATACGCGTGGAATGTTTTTTAGAGAAAACGAGAGTCCTCCCGGTTGCGATATGGGTAGACAAGGCTTGAACAAAAAAAACATGCATAGAATTCATTTCAGTTGTGATGAGGCCATAGAGGGCTTAAACAAAAAACATAGAGTAAGTTATCACAATTTGAAAAAAATTATTCGTCAAATTCGTCTGACGTCTGATAAGAAAATAGAGTCCCACCACCCTCTGTAACAGACACCGGTACTATACTTTTTGCCCTCTTTTCCACCAGCGTATGTAAAACCTATGTAAAGAAAACTAATTCACGAATGCTGAATTTTTGGGACACAAGCTCCTTAAAATTCAAATACTCCGCAAGTCCAATTCTCAATTTGTATATCGCAGAACTGTTGGTGCTATTTGTAGGACATGGAAGAACAAAAGCATGTTTTTCAGGTCCCCAGCCTGAGAACTTGTGATCCAAAAAATGCCTAAGTCGAGAAGTTGTTTTTTTAAAGAAAACTAATTCGGGAATCATATTTGTTTCATAGTTTTCTCCACCAGCCTATGTAACAGACGTCAGTACTATTTATTAATTTTTCACTCCAGCAACATATGTAAAAAGGAAAACCAATTCAGGAATGATAAACTTGTTCGACACGAGCGCCTTCAGTTTCAAATAGTCTACAAGTCCCTTTGTCAATTTGTATATCGCGGAACTCTATGGACTATTTGTAGGCCATGGAACAACAGAAGCCCAATTTTCATCCCGCCAGACCGAGAACCTGCCATTCAAAAATTATAGTCCTCAAAGCAGCATGTCAATTTGTATATCGCAAAACTCTCGGTGGTATTTGTAGGCCACGGAACAACAGAAGCCCAATTTTCAGTCTGCAATCCCGACACCCCAGAATGAAGCTTTTGTGCATGCTCTATATATCTACTTCATCAAATTACATATTTAATTTTTGTAGGCCACAAAACAACAAAAGGCCAATTTTTAGCCCCCTAGCCCAAGAACCCGCGATCCAAAATTTCAAATAGTCCGCAAGACCGCTTGTCAATTTGTATATCACGAAACTCTCAGTGCTATTTATAGGGCACAGAACAACACAAAACCAATTTTCAGCCCAAGAACCCGCGATCCAAAAATTCAAAGTCTGCAAAATCGCTTCTCAATTTGTATTTCACGGAACTCTCGATGCTATTTGTAGGCAACGAAACAACAATAGCCCAATTTTCATCCCAACACCCCGACAACCTGGAATGAAGCTCCCGTGCCTTTGTTTTAAAGAAAACAAATTCGGTATTGGCAGTCTTTTTATGCTTTTGTCCACGAACCTATGGGAGCACAATTTTCAGCCTGCCAGCCCGACAACCACAATGGTCTATATATCTACTTAATCAAATTACATATTTGGTATATATTAGCTCTTCTTTGTAACATATGTACACCCTTAAATATCAAATAGTCCATAACTCCAATTGTCAAATTGTATGTCGTAGAACTCTGGGTGCAATTTGTAGGCCACGGAACAACAAAGCCTAAATTTCAGCACACCAGTGCGTTACTACTATTTCTGTATATTTTTTCCACGACCGTATGCAAAGCATATCTATAGAATAGTACTTCAGAAATGCTAAATTTTTTTTACACCATGCCCTTAAGATTCTAATAGTCCGCAACTCCGATTGTCAATTTGTAAATTGCGGAACTATCCCTGCTTTTTGTAGGGCACGGAAGAACAGAAACATCCTGAGAAGTCGCCATCCAAAATCTCGCTAACTATTGAATCAGGACTCCGCCTTGTAAAATTACATATTTTGTATGTATAAATTATGTTATTCAGGAACATTTCATTTCATAAATTTCTATTTCTATTTCTATTGTGTGCAGGAATGCTAATTTGTTTTGCTTTTTTTTTGTCAAGAAACCTATGTAACCCATATTACCACTATTTTCCCTGGTTTTTTTCCCACGTACCCATGTACTTCAGCTCCCTGCCCACGTCTCTGTACTCCTTTGCATTTATTCCCTTTCCCGCGGATGGGGTGCTAGTAGAGCACACGCGTCGAGCGGAGCAGCCAGGAGCAATACTCTGTGGCACCGACGATGTGACGACCGCGTGCCACTCACTCCCAACTGCCTAATCAGTTCAATTTCAACTCGCTCAAGGCATGGCGCCATTACTCTCAGTGCACCCTGCTCTGCCTTCGCATCCTTTGGACAGACCAACACCCTCGCTGCACCTTTACTCTGTGCGTGTAGCCATTTATGGAACCTCACCAACTGCCCGACCTATTTCAATTGCTCCAGTGGATCCACATGGCTCATTCTTTCCTGCTTATTCTTCTCAGAGCTCGGCTTCCTACCTAGCCTTTCTCTACTCTGCATTTGTTCTGCCCTACTCTGTTCCTTCCGCATTTTCGCTCTCCCACTGTCCCAGAGATTCCCCATCTATGAAGGAAGTCCAAAGGTTGACCATCCTGCCAGCCAAACCGAGCCTTCTTGGTCCTGCGTCCCCCGCCTACTCCCTCCCTATTATCCTCCTTCTCTTTGTCCATCTCGTCCTCCTCCCTGGCACAGTCGACTCAAATTCTTGCATCTCTCTCGCCCCTTCCTGCGTCCCTTGCCAATAGAATGGAGGAGCTGGACTGCTTAGGGGTCTCACTGAACAACAACCCAGGACCTTTAGCCAATTCCACATTTGTTTCACACCCAAGCCCTTTGGCCCCTCCCAACTCTCCGGCCACCCAGTCACTTCAGGACCAACTTCACGACACCCAATTTCAGATGAATGGTCCGAAAGCCAGTCAAAATTTGCGATGACAACCCCAATCTCGAGCGGGTTCCAACGCTGACCCAGAATGCAGGTCAAAAACAGGCCTTGCACTGGTGCAGAGCTTGGTATTCGACCTCTGTGCGTGTAGCCATTTATGGAACCTCACCAACTGCCCGACCTATTTCAATTGCTCCAGTGGATCCACATGGCTCATTCTTTCCTGCTTATTCTTCTCAGAGCTCGGCTTCCTACCTAGCCTTTCTCTACTCTGCATTTGTTCTGCCCTACTCTGTTCCTTCCGCATTTTCGCTCTCCCACTGTCCCAGAGATTCCCCATCTATGAAGGAAGTCCAAAGGTTGACCATCCTGCCAGCCAAACCGAGCCTTCTTGGTCCTGCGTCCCCCGCCTACTCCCTCCCTATTATCCTCCTTCTCTTTGTCCATCTCGTCCTCCTCCCTGGCACAGTCGACTCAAATTCTTGCATCTCTCTCGCCCCTTCCTGCGTCCCTTGCCAATAGAATGGAGGAGCTGGACTGCTTAGGGGTCTCACTGAACAACAACCCAGGACCTTTAGCCAATTCCACATTTGTTTCACACCCAAGCCCTTTGGCCCCTCCCAACTCTCCGGCCACCCAGTCACTTCAGGACCAACTTCACGACACCCAATTTCAGATGAATGGTCCGAAAGCCAGTCAAAATTTGCGATGACAACCCCAATCTCGAGCGGGTTCCAACGCTGACCCAGAATGCAGGTCAAAAACAGGCCTTGCACTGGTGCAGAGCTTGGTATTCGACCTTCTTCAGGACATGGACGACCTCTGGTTCTTCCTACAGAGCTTGGATGACAAATCCTCTCGACTCTTGTAGTTTCTCTTCGCGTTACAAGGTGCTCATCTCCTCGCACTAGAGACAACCCAATCAACAATAACCCAAGCAGCAACAACCTTGGCACCAGTGTTGCCACTGGAAAATTTGGTCCATGCAGATGCAGACTACGAGGAGCAGAGGCTTCCATCACACCCAGAGGACATCCAGAAGGAAGATCACCTGCCATCAGAGACGGAGAACGCTATGCAACTGGACCACACACCAGTCCAGGAGGAGCCGCCTCCTCTCGGGGACACGACATTTCACGCCTTTTGCATGGCTGTGTCGCCGCACTATAGCCCATACCGATGATATATGTTTTTCTCTGTTGTTTTGTCATGTGCATGCCGACCTTTCATGCATTTTTCCATGGTTATTATAATTAGGCTATCTACACTTTCCACAGTTCTAGCGCCCACCCTTACAGGCCAGAATTTTGAACTCTTTTTGTATCAGTGACAATTTACACTTAAGTTATGAAGCGGTTTGACTAGCTGAGCTGGTTTTCCCTCAGGGAAACTTAGTATTTACATCTTGAAACCATGGAAATTCTCTGTACTCCTTCATTTTGACAGACTTTTCTACAATCTTACTTATATAAAAAAATATTGAATAAAATTTAAAAATTGCTTATACTATTCATTAAGTAAGACATGTTATAGCATTATATAAATTACTTTAAATCTCCATACAACATTATAATATTCTATAAATTTCTCTGTGTCATGTATATCACAGAATTTTTCGCTGCAAAATGTATATGACGGAAGTCTTTCGTGCAAAATATATATCACGTAACACATTGGACATGAAAAGTGTGAACCCGGAACTCCACCAACCCGCAACTTCGTAATTGTTCAATACAAAATGTATAAAGTTTTATAGCATTATACAAATTACTATAAATCTTCGTACAATGTTATAATCTTCTATAAATTACTGTCTCGTGTATATGACAAAATTGTTGGGTGCAAAATTCCTATTGTATGCTAATTTGTTGGTCTTCAACGACGTTGATGTTTTAAATGTTGACGTAATTTCCAGAGATATGTAACAAACATTATTTATTTTATAATAAGTTTGTATAGTTCGCAAGCCCGCTTGTCAATTTGTATAGAGCACAGAACAACAGAGGGCCATTTTTGAAACCGACAGCCCAAGAACCCGCGATCCAAAAACTAGCTAAGCAAGGAATGATCGCTCCGTCCATGCTTTGTAAAACGTGTGCAAAGAAAACGAATTTGGCAATGCTATATCTTTTTTGTCCAAGAAAAGCCTTAGTTTTAAAGAAAAATAGTTTGACAATGCTAATTTTTTGGCGTTTTTCTCCACGAACCTATGTAATAGACCTTATTGTTATTATATTGTATAACTGACATTATTAATTTCTGATAAATTTCTATAGTCCGCCACTTTGCCTGTCATTTTGTATATCACGGAACTGTCAATCCTATTTGTAGGCCACGGAACATAAGAGGCCCAACTTTGAATCCACCACCCCAAGAACCTGCAATCCAAAAACTGGCTAAGTATGCAATGAGGGCTCCATGCATGCTCTATAAAATCTCATCCCCATACTTTATAAAAGTACAAATTTCATATGTATAAATCTAAATATATACTTTATACAAGTACATATTTCGTATGTATAAAAGTAGATATTTCATATGTATAAAACTATATATTTACTTTACTATGTTTTGCATGCAAACCACATCTACTTCAACTTTTTACCCATGTGTTTTTACTACCTCACTTTTACTCCCATCCCAACTTGACAGAGACTCTACCGCCATGCAACACTTATTTTTTAAATCATGGCCATAGTTAATTTTATTTTAATTTAGTTTAATGTTAGTTTAATTTTATTATTTAGTTTATAAATTAGATTTTAGTTTTATTCTTTAAGTTTTACTTACTTACATTGTGTAATTTTATTTTAGATTTATCTTTTATTTTGTTTAGTTTTCTTATTATAAGTTTTTATTTAATTTTTACTCTAGTTTGTAAAGTTTGTTTTAATTTAAATTTTAAACTTTAGTTTTAGTTAAGCTACTATAGTTTTAATTGTTTAGAATTAGTGGAACTTTATAATTTAGTTTAGTTTTATTTTGATTTTGTATTAGATTTAATTTCTAGATTTGGATATTATTTTGATTTTAAAAGATTTTATGGTTTGGATTGGATTTTATTTTGATTTTATAAGATGTTAAAGTATTTTATGGTTTGGATTGTAGGTTGGAAGATAAAAGAATATTTGGAGCCTAAAAGATTTGGATTTGAGAAGATTTGAAGGTTAAAATCAAGGAACACAAACAAATTCATAATGGTTATTAAAAGAATATGAACACAAGCTTGGGACTAGGATTTTGGAAGAATTTTGGCAAAGAGACTGGGTTTTCATTGTAGTCCAATGAGCTATCATTTTATGTAAATTTTATCAATTAGAGAGATTAATTAGATTCATCTCTTATTATACCTGCCCGATAGGCATGGTATATAACTTTGAGTTAGGCTTGACTTTCTATTAGTTCATAGTTGACCATAAAATATACACCCCTTTATCCAAAGTTTTAAAAAATAATTATTTATTTTAAATTTTAAATCTCATTTATGTGATATCTTATTGGCCGAAAACTTTGAAGTCTTATTGCTGCCTTCACTTCCCCCAATGTTATTGTAATAAATATTTCTTGTTTTTTTATATATATTGTCAAAAGTTGGGGGCCCATCTTGTTAAATAAATAACCCTTTCTTTTTTGGCATGGATATGCATTTTTTATTTTTTTGGTTGTTCTCATTTAATGGGTACCTTTTTCCTAGGCACATTTAAATAAAATAAAATAATATTTTGTAGGTAGGATTCAAATGGATGACAATTGTACTTTTTCTTTCACAATTAAATTATTTGAGAGTTAAAGTTAAAATAATATAATATAATATTTTGTACAATTCAAAGTTGATGGCATTTGTATATTTTTTTTCACAATTTTTTAAGGGTTAAACTTAAATATAAATTTTATTTTTATATTACAAATTTTGAGTGTTAACCTTAAATATAAGTTTGAGCGTTTTACAATGTATAATCTAAATGTTTTATGAAATTGAGTTTTTTTTTAGATCATTCAAAATAATGTGAACCGATATTGGTTATTATACCTACTGTTTGGGGTGGTATATAGTATTGGATATGATATTTATCATCTATTAGCTAGGGTTTGACCAAAATAATTTTAAGCATTTTTAAAGGTATAACATTACAATTTGATTTTTTTAATTATTTTAAAACATTTTTCTCAATTGTGATTCATTGTTCAAATGCATCTCTTATTGCAATGGCTACGAAAGGATCTGCAACGTCCTTTAATGAGATGACGCTTGCCTGCCATATTCAACAAATGAATTTGTTATTCATCTCAACGCATAGGGTGGATTCAATACAACTATTATTTTATTTTATTATACCTGCATAGTGGCAGGTATAAGCTGCCATGCAACCTTGTTTGAATAAAGCCTTGTTTCCTTCTTTTTTCAGTTTTAAGCTTCTTTTAATTACATCTATGTTCTTTTTCTATGTAATCTTAATTGGTAAATTCACAATTTGGTACAACTTCTAGTGTGTAACAAATATTTTATCAAGCCTTCTTTATGTGTAAAATATTTATACATAATTAAGATTAAACGCTGAAAAGATTTCAATCATGACCATTTTTATGTTTTCATATATATATTCGATAGATTGCTAATAAGATTTAATTGAATGTTTTATATTGAATTCATGTTTATGCTCAGTATATGACGTTTATTTCATTGTTGGATTCATTCAATTGTGATCATTCTTCCTGGTCTTAGATTGAAGTGACTTCCTTACTCACTATTAGTGTTAGAGATTTATTTTTTTCCGCATCTTTATCCATCTTCCACTAATCAACTATTGTGCTTTGTTCTATAAGACTCCACCCCCAATGGATTAAACCTATGATCTCTAAAGTTTACAATCTTTAATCTCAACTCATCATCATTTTTCCATAATTATGTCCATCATTCTTTTTTTTAAATCTAGCATTAGAGCTTAATGATAAAGTTGACAGTGGGCAACCAACATTCTAAAATCATATGAAGGAGCCCCCTCTCACTAGAAGAGCCAGCTTGTACTTAAAAGATTGGTTGAAAATAGTTTTGGCATGTTCTTAATAGTCGGAAACATCTTAAGATACAACACATAGTATCGATGAATATGGCTTCTATAGCTAATGTAAGATACATATTGGTCAAATCTCATCACAGCTTCCATCTAAGTGAATGATGCTTTCTATTGAACTTTCAATAGAAAATGAAAGGAAAGTAATCAACATTCCATTGCATTGTATTAAAGTAATCATCAACATTCCATTGTATTGTATTAAAGTAATCTTAGTCAATTCTCTTTTTCTTTGGAAAATCCATCTCCAATACATCATATTTGTGGCTTTGGAAACTTTCTTGTATCAGACTTTTAAAAAAAATAAATTATTATGATTAACAACAATAATAATGAATAGAGTAGATCCTTTTTACTCTAATACCACTCTTTCTAAATTATTGAAATAAATACATTCTCAAACAATTTGAATTGTAAGAAATGTTAGATAATACATACCATGTTTGGAAAAATCATAGAAGAACTCATGTATTTTTTGATAAAGACTTACTTCCAATCTTGAAGGAAAATGGAAAAATCATAGAAAAACTCATGTATTTTTTGATAAAGACTTACTTCCAATCTTGAAGGAAAATGGAAAAATCATAGAAGAACTCATGTATTTTTTTGATAAAGACTTACTTCCAATCTGGAAGGAAAATGGGAACCTCATCCAAGTTGCTTAGATGCTAGGATGAAAAATATTTCAAATATTTTCGATACACAATGTGGATTAATAATTTTAATATCTGTATGCACTTAAAAAATGAACTTTACACTCTAAATGAAGGAAAAAGAACATACGAATACTTCAAGTAATTAACCAAACTTTCCTTTTATTTCTCCTTTACGAGCATGAACGTTGGAGGTGGTAAATTCTAGAACTTTCAACTTGTCAAAGAATGGAACCCTTTAACATAGGCTTGGTGAGGATACAAGTTGTCGAATATGGATGTGGACATATGTGGAAAATAAGATTTCTTAGTGTTGATGGTCAACGTCGACAGGTTGTTGTAAAGTTTCATGATCTTTCGTGCAACGTTATGCTATATTCAACTATATTTTATCTTCTTTCACATGTGATGTTAATAATTTAAAGTTGATATTAACTAATTGTCATTTGGTTTTGTTTTATGCTTTATGAAAGCATAGTCTATTAAAAATTACTTATTAGGTATGTAATGTAAAGGTAACGAAACGTATATTTTTATGGGTTAATTAACCAAAACTATTTAGAAATATAAAAATGATTATTTTATTATTTAAGAGAATATAACATATCATTAAAAAGTCCACGGGATAATGTACAATTTTAATTGTTAAAGCTATAGTACTTTATCTTTATCAATTACAATGATATCATCATTGTCAATTTAATGTGGACAATGTACAATTTTAATTGTTAAAGTTAAAGTAATTTATCTTCATCAATTAAAAATATATGTAATTTTTGTATGTTATAATTTATTCACAGGAATTTATATATGAGTAATTTGGGTTTTTAGGAAAATTTATGACAAATATTACATCACACAATTCTTAATTTTTTAAACAAAGTTATTAATAATATTTTTTAATCATTAATATACAATATTAAAAATATCAGATTGAATTAAAATGTATATTTGTAAAGGGTTGTTCCATATAATAAGTACTATGATTACAATAATAATTTATGATTGATTGATTCATACTTTAAAAAAAAGTACAAAATGTATATTTGTAAAGGGTTGTTCCATATAATAAGTACTATGATTACAATAATAATTTATGATTGATTTATATTTAAAAAAAGTATTTAAAAATTATGATTAAAATGATTATACTAAAGTACAAAAAAAATTATGAGTGAACTCACTTTTTGAAGAATACTAGTAAATTTGTGTTTTTTGAAAAATCTATGACAAATATTACATTATTGTAATTATTGATTTTTTAGTCAAAGTAGTTAATAATGTTTTTTAATCACTAAATATACAATGTTATAAATAGTCAAATTAAGTTAAGATGCATATTTGCAAGGAATTATTCCATATAATAAGTGTTATGATTGTAATAATAATTTAGAATGGATTGGTTCATACTTAAAAAAAAATAAGAAAATCATTTTCATAAAATTTGAAAAAATAGAATGGTCATGCTAACTAATCTAACTTGGACTTTGTGAAGTTGAAATTGATTCAAATTGAAAACTATAACTAAAATGATTGTACCAAAACATAAAAAATTATAAAAATGAATCAATTCACTCTTTAACTTGGAAAGACTGGTGAAGTTGAAACTAACTCAAATTAAAAACTATGACTAAAATGATTATGCTAAAGCACTCAAAAATCATGAAGATGGGTCAACCCACTCTTTATACAATATATGTAACAATCAAATAAGTGCATAACAATGTGAGCCAAAAAGTAATTGTTAGGGGTTAAGGAATTGTATTATCACTATGAAAAACCATGTTACTCGGAACATATATTTTGAGATTAACATCATAATCTTGGTTTTGTATATTTAAATATTATTTTTTTTAATTAATGATATTCATTATCATGTTTTTTATATTATAATGAAAAATTTAATATATATTTTTTTAAAGGAGTAACTATTTATTTTAATTTCAATTTATTTTAATTTTGTTTAAACGAAATTTTAATATATACGTTTTCAAAGGAGTAACTATTTATTTTAATTTCAGTTTATTTTAATTTTGTTTAAACAAAATTTTAATGATATAATTCTGATTAAATGTATATCATGATTAGATTTAAATGAATATATAAATATTAAAAATCAATGTCAATATTATTAGATATTTCATATTATATAAATTAATTATTAAAATAAATATTAAAAATTAATTACCTTATGTGCCATGTGTGGGATTTAGTTGGTAAGCTTGGAGGTTATAGTGGTTTTGGACCTAGTGTCAAATGAGTACTAGTCCAAATACAATTCCTAACTATGGAATATGGTTGCTAAATGTTAATTTGTTGAGATATTCTTTTTTCAAAATATGTGACATGCTTTCTTCTTATTAGAAATAAATAGATTATGTTTGAGTCATTCCATAAACATAAAATAAATTCAACCCTTAATTTTGTTGCTTGCTCATCCCATGGGGGAACACACAATCAAATCGAGGATTCACTTTCCTCCTCATTCATTAATGTCTCATTTAAGTCTAAATAATATGGTAACATGTAATTACTATGAGAAAAAAATGGGTGTTCAACTTTGTCACTATGTTATTATACAATTATGCATTAATAGTGTGTCACCATTCATTTATATATATAATATGGAGTATTCATAATATATGTAAGCAACATAGAAAAATAGATGGATTCTTGGATATCAAATTAATCTTCATCTTAAGTGTGTAATATTCATCTTAAGTGTAGGTGTTTCCCTCATCCACTTCCAATCCATGTTTTCCCTTACAAATCACACATGTTTTATGTTTGGCTAGGGGTTGTGTTCCATTCCCATGCACATGAAAAGAAATAGAAAAATAAATGGATTCTTGGATATCAAATTAATCTTCATCTTCAATGTGGGTGCTTCACTCATCCACTCCCAATCCATGTTCACTCTTACAAATCACACATGTTTTATGCTTGACAAGGTGTTGTGTTCCATTTCTATGCAGATGAAAAGCAATAGAAAAATAGATGGATTCTTGGATATCAAATTAATCTTCATCTTTAATGTGGGTGCTTCACTCATCCACTCCCAATCCACGTTCGCCCTTACAAATCACACATATTTTATGCTTGGCCAAGTGTTGTGTTTCCCCCTTACAAATCACACATGTTTTATGTTTGGTCATGTGTTATGTTCCATTCCCATGAAGATGAAAAGCAATGACACTTTCTTGCTTCAACACTACCTTCATTTTTTTTTGCATGGTTTTAACCCCGTCTAATAAAAGCCAGCATGGAATGGCCTTCAATATCATGCCCTACACATCTCCAACTAGTGTTTTTTGGACCAAGTTTCTAATCTTCCTTAACTTCACTACGAAACCAATGTAAGATCACTTATTTGTAGTGAAGTTTGATATGATGCAAAGTGTAGAATTTCATATGATCCAAAGTGTAGAATTCAATGGCCCCAATGACTAGAGTTTGAAATGTTCCAAAGTGTGGAATTCAATAAACCCAATAACAACCATGTAGACATGGATAAACAACCTTGACTTGTTCATGGTATGTTTGTCTAACATGTGGGCATGGATTAACACCCTTGAAATGGCCCCAATGACGAGAGTTTGAAATGTTCCAAAGTGTGGAATTCAATAACCCTGATGACAACCATGTAGACATGGATAAACAACCTTGACTTATTCCTAGTATGTTTGTCTAACCTATGTGGGCATGGATTAACACCCTTGACTTATTCAAGATATGTTTGTCAAACATTTTAATTGAGTGGGGATGTCTTAGAAACACACATCAGTAGAAAGTGGACTCTTGGAGTGCATCATAAATGGCTGTGATCATTGGATTATATTTAGACAACCCAGATTCATTCCCACCCAAAAGAATGGTTTCAATGGAGCTCTACATGCTTTTACGTGAAGTTTTTTCCAAACCCAATATATAATTTTTGAAAAAAGATGCACACATAAAAACCAAATATATAATTTCTGGAAAAAAGATGCACACATTTGGGTTCATTTGACATTTCTGTAGAGTTTTAGGCAGAGCAGTGCTCTGTTAATTAGATAACGTCAGCTCCTTTTCTTCATTAACAGGTTTGAGCTTGGTGGCACAGCAAATATAAAAGAACTCATACATCTTCGATTTTAAGTCCATCGATTATCTGAATTGAGTTTAACTCATGAAGGCTCTCTTATATTAATGACCGCATTTTGCATTTCTTGATATGAAAAAGATAATTCCTGAACTGTCATTTATGTTTTAGTCTCACCAAATTATTTTCAACAAATATATTTACATAAAACGTATTAAAAATTTTAATAGTTTTATATTTTCAATTGACAAAGAAGATTTGTGACGTGGATGCTTAAGGTTCGCGTACTTAACTATCGAAATGGTTGTCGATGAACTCAAAATTCAACGCGTGGTTGCAACCATTGAATAAATCTTAGGCGGCCGTGTCCTGGCTTTAGCGAAGATTTCATGAATTGCAGGGCGGACACGGAATAGCAGGGCGGGCGGCCGTGTCCTGACTTTAGCGAAGACTCAGAAAAAAAATTGTGTTATCGATTTAAAAAATTGTGTGGCCGACTTTCACTTAAAGTCCGTTGATAATGTTATTTGTTGATCGTATATAATATATGATAATAATAATATTTTTAAAGT
>JASDQU010506310.1:20125-32354 GCA_032191745.1 Picea mariana | reverse complement strand
GAAGTAGGAAAGGGGAGGGAGGGGTCGGCAGAAGAGTCTGGGGTGAGAGAAGTTTCACCAGTAGACTGTGTCGAGCAGAGAGAGGTGGGGACAATCGATTCTAGAGTGGAAGGTGGATCGGTTTGGAGAGGGGGAGTCTCTTCACCTGGGGAGTTGGAGAGCCAGCGGAAGCTGTTGATGACTTCTTTTTCATAAGCAGAGAGTGTGTGGTAGAGGGACGGGCAAAGATATCTAAGTTTGGTAAGCGGTTTATCGTTCTGATCCGGTAAGGAGGGACTGGGGGCAGGGTTCGAATCCAGATAAGCCAGGGATGGGTCGGCTTCAGTGTAGTCCGGTGGGTTGAGGAGAAGCTCATCCTCTTCAGAACAGTGACTCGAAAACTTACCAGGGCATGTTTGTCGGAGATGGCCCGTTTCCCGACATAAGTTACAGTGGAACGGGAGCCCAAGGTAGTCTAAGGGCTGTTGATGAGTTCGTCCATGCCAAACTATATCCAGCTTTTCCGGCAATCCTGCTGTGATGTCTATTTCAACCAGAACCTTGCCCATCTTCCTCGATGGACTCTTTAGAGACTGTGTATCAAGAGAAATAAACTGGCCAAGAGCGTTTCCAATAGCTCTTAAAGATCCTTCATTCCAGAGATGTAATGGTAATCCCGGGAGAAGGACCCAGAGGTGACGGAGATGGAAGTAATCAGAGTCAGGGTTGAAGGCCAATCTCCCTCTCTTCAACATTATGCTGCTACCCCCGTAGGTCCAAAAGGAGGAGAGTAGCAGAGAAGCATCATCAGGTGACTTACAGATGACACAAAGCCACCCTTTTTTAAGAAAAAGAACCTCCGGTGAGTAACCTAGTAGAGGCAGCCACGAAGACTGAATCCACTCCTCCAGAGGCTGTCTGCTTAAACTCTTGTAAGAGACTCGACCCACCAGTGCGCTGGTAGACATTTTACAAAGGTCCTCTAGGCCAACGCCGTCGCCCAGCACTAAGCGCTTTGTGTTTTTGGAAGCTTTCCACACCTTTCGTCTGTGTGGAGCTCTAACAGTAGGCGTGGAGACTTTTTTAGTGTCCAGGGGAGGAGAAGGGATAGGGAGTGGTCTATCAGGGACAGTTTGTACACCGGTTATAGTCAGACGGGGGGGACTGGTGCGGAGGGAGTCTCGGCGGGAACAGAAGGAGCAGGAGGATTATTTTAAAAAGATGACTGACTTTTTGGATATGAGTCCACCTTATCGAATAAGCCTTCCTGTTCCCAGATCAGCGCGTCAGACGGTTTCATCAGATAGTCTGTCATAACATCCATTTTAAAAGTCTCAGTGGGGTAAGCAGGGTCCCTCGAAAATGACAGGACAGCCGGTTCGAGTTAGTGGGAAAAGAAGGTCTGGAAAACCGGGACAGACAGGGAAGGCAGATCTGTAGCGCACAAGCTGGACTAGGGGACAAAAGCAGGACCACCAGTAAACAGTTCGCTTCTATAAGCTAGTCTGAAACTAACAACACGGGGAGTAAAGACTGCCAAAACAGTTCTGGTAAAGTCAAATACGGGAAGCTCGCGGACCAGTGAGAGTCTTCCAATATGAAACTGGGTGTTGTAAAGCTCAGGAAGGTGGAAGTAAAGGCTCCTGAAACGCCTGGTTCGGAAGGTCGCCCATTGTCGCCTCCTGCAGTACTTCTTGCCGGGTGTTTTAAAATTGTACATTATCCCGTGAACTTTTTAATGATATGTTATATTCTCTTAAATAATAAAATAATCATTTTTATATTTCTAAATATTTTTGGTTAATTAACCTCTAAAAATATACGTTTCGTTACCTTTACATTACATACCCAATAAGTAATTTTTTAATAGACTATGCTTTCATAAAGCATAAAACAAAACCAAATGACAATTAACAATTAGTTAATATCAACTTTAAATTATTAACATCACATGTGAAAGAAGATAAAATATAGTTGAATATAGCATAACGTTGCACGAAAGATAACATGAAACTTTACAACAACCTGTCAACGTTGACCATCAACACTAAGAAATCTTATTTTCCACATATGTACACATCCATGTTCGACAACTTGTATCCTCACCAAGCCTATGTTAAACGGTTCCATTCTTTGACAAGTTGAAAGTTCTAGAATTTACCACCTCCAACGTTCATGCTAGTAAAGGAGAAATAAAAAGAAAGTTTGGTTAATTACTTGAAGTATTCGTATGTTTTTTTTCCTTTATTTAGAGTGTAAAGTTCATTTTTAAGTGCATACACACATTGTGATTGTGTATCGAAAATATTTGAAATAATAATCATAATAATAATAATAATAATCTATTTTTAAGGTCATGGTCAAACCAGTACACCAAATTGGTGTATGAGACCTTCTTGTTTGTGGGACAAGGGACCCCCTTTTGCCCAACGATATTACTGGTAAAGTCTACGAAGGTATACATACCCTACCCCCTCTGGATTTGAACTTGTGACCTCTTAAGAGGAAACACATGTTCGTGTTTCCTCTTAAGAGGTCACAAGTTCAAGGATGAGGTTCCCATTTTCCATCCAAATTGAAAGTAAATCTTTATAAAAAAAATACATAAGTTCTTTTATGATTTTTCCATTTTCCTTCAAGATTGGAAGTAAGTCTTTATCAAAAAAAATACATAAATTCTTCTATGATTTTTCCAAACATAGTATATATTATCTAACATTTTTTACAATTCAAATTGTTTGAGAATGTATTTATTTCAATAATTTAAAAAGAGTGGTATTATACTAAAAAGGATCTACTCTATTCATTATTATTGTTGTTAATCATAATTATTATTTTTTCTAAAAGTCTGATACAAGAAAGTTTCCAAAACCACAAATATGATGTATTGGAGATGGATTTTTCATGGAAAAAGAGAATTGACTAAGATTACTTTAATACAATGCAATGGAATGTTGATGATTACTTTAATACAAATGTTGATTACTTTCCTTTCATTTTCTATTGAAAGTTCAATAGAAAGCATCACTCACTTAGATGGAAGCCGTGATGAGATTTGACCAATATGTATCTTACATTAGCTATAGAAGTTATATTCATCGATACTATGTATTGTATCTTGAGATGTTTTCGACTGTTAAGAACATGCCAAGACTATTTTCAACCAATCTTTTAAGTACAAGCTGGCTCTTCTAGAGAGAGGGGGCTCGTTCATATGATTTTAGAATGTTGGCTACCCACTGCCACTAAACAAAAACTTTATCATTAAGCTCTAATGCTAGATTTAAAAAAAAGAATGATGGACATAATTATGGAAAAATGACGATGAGTTGAGATTAAATACTATAAACTTTAGAGATCATAGGTTTAATCCATTGGGGGTGGAGTCTTATAGAACAAAGCACAATAGCTGATTAGTGGAAGACAAATGAAGATGCGGAAAACAATAAATCTCAGACACTAATAGTGAGTAAGGAAGTCACTTCAATCTAAGACCAAGAAGAATGATCACAATTGAATGAATCCAACAATAAAATAAATGTCATATACAGAGCATAAACATGAATTCAATATAAAACATTCAATTAAATCTTATTAGCAATCTATCGAATATATATATGAAAACATAAAAATGGTCATGACTGAAATCTTTTCAGCGTTTAATCTTAATTATGTATAAATATTTTACACATAAAGAAGGCTTCATAAAATATTTGTTACACGGTGGAAGTTGTACCAAATTGTGAATTTACCAATTAAGATTAGATAGAAAAAGAACATAGATGTAATTAAAAGAAGCTTAAAACTGAAAAAAGAAGGAAACAAGGCTTTATTCAAATAAGAGATGAATCCAATTAATCTCTCTAATCGATAAAATTTACATAAAATGATAGCTCATTGGACTACAATGAAAACCCAGTCTCTTTACCAAAATTCTTCCAAAATCCTAGTCCCAAGCTTGTGTTCATATTCCTTTAATAAACATTCTCAATTTGTTTGTGTTCCTTGATTTTAACCTTCAAATCTTCTCAAATCCAAATCTTTTAAGCTCCAAATATTTTTTTATCTTCCACCCTACAATCCAAACCATAATCCTTTAACATCTTATAAAATCAAAATAAAATCCATTCCAAACCATAAAATATTTTAAAATCTTATAAAATCAAAATAAAATCCAAATCTAGAAATCAAATCTAATACAAAATCAAAATAAAACTAAAGTAAATTATAAAGTTCAACTAATTCTAAACAATTATAACTACTTTAAAATTAAAACTATAGTAGCTTAATGAAAACTAAAGTTTAAAATTTAAATTAAAACAAACTTTACAAACTAGAACTAAAGTAAAAATTAAATAAAACTTATAATAAGAAAACTAAACAAAATAAAAGATAAAACTAAAATAAAATTACACAATGTAAGTAAGTAAAACCTAAAGAATAAAACTAAAATCTAATTTATAAACTAAATAATAAAATTAAACTAACTTAAAACAAAATTAACTATGGCCATAACTTAAAATAAAATTAACTATGGCCATGACTTAAAAAACAAAGGTTGCATGGCAGTAGAGTCCCTGTCAGGTTGGGATGGGAGTAAATGTGAGGTAGTAGAAACATGTGGGTAGAAAGTTGAAGTAAATGTGGTTTGCATGCAGAACATAGTAAAGTAAATATATAGTTTTATACATATGAAATATCTATTTTTATACATACAAAATATGTACTTGTATAAAGTATATATTTAGATTTATACATATAAAATTTGTACTTTTATAAAGTATGGGGATGAGATTTTATAGAGCATGCAAAGAGCCCTCATTGCATACTTAGCCAGTTTTTGGATTGCAGGTTCTCGGAGTGGCGGGTTCAAAGTTGGGCCTCTTATGTTCCGTGGCTTACAAATAGGACCGACAGTTCTATGATATACAAAATGGCAGGCAGAGTGGTAGAATATAGAAATTTATCAAAAATTAATAATGTCAGCTATACAATAGAATAGTAATAAGGTCTATTACATAGGTTCATGGAGAAAAACACCAAAAAATTAGCATTGTCGAACTATTTTTCTTTAAAACTAAGGATTTTCTTGGACAAAAAAGATATAGCATTGCCGAATTGGTTTTCTTTGCACACGTTTTATAGAGCATGGATGGAGCGGTCATTCCATACTTAGCCAGTTTTTGGATCGCGGGTTCTCGGGCTGTCGGTTTCAAAAATGGGCCTCAGTTGTTCTATGCCCTATACTAATTGACAAGCGGGCTTGCAAACTATACAAACTTATTATAAAATAAATAATGCCTGTTACATATCTCTAGAAATTACATCAACGTCGTTGAAGACCAAAAAATTAGCATATAGTAGGAATTTTGCACCCAACAATTCCGTCATATACATGAGACAGTAATTTATAGAAGATTATAACATTGTACGAAGATTTATAGTAATTTGTATAATGCTATAAAACTTCATACATTTTGTACTGAACAATTACAGAGTTGCAGGTTGGCGGAGTTCCAGGTTCACACTTTTCATGTCCAGTGTGTTATGTGATATACATTTTTCACGAAAGTCTTCCGTCATATACATTTTGCAGTGAACAATTCCATGATATACATGACACAAAAAAATTTATAGAATATTATAACGTTGTATGGAGATTTAAAGTAATTTATATAATGCTATAACATGTCTTAGTTAATGAATAGTATAAACAATTTTTTAAATTTTATTCAATATTTTTTTTTATAAGTAAGATTGTTGAAAAGTCCGTCAAAATGAAGGAGTACAGAGAATTTCCATGGTTTCAAACTGTAAATACTGAGCTTCCCTGAGGGAAAACTAGCTCAGCCAGCCAAACCGCTTCATAACTTAAGTGTAGATTGTCACTGATACAAAAAGAGTTCAAAATTCTAGCCCGTAAGGGTGGGCGCTAGAACTGTGGAAAGTGTAGATAGCCTAATTATAATAACCATGGACAAATGCATGAAAGGTCGACATGCACATGACAAAACAATAAAAAAAACAACATATATCATTGGTATGGGTTGCAGCACAGCGAAGCGGCCATGCAAAAGGCGTGAAATGTTGTGTCCCCGGGAGGAGGCGGCTCCTCCTGGACTGGTGTGCATTCCAGTTGCATAACATTCTCCGTCTCTGATGGCAGGTGCTCTTCCTTCTAGACGTTCTCTGGGCGTGATGGAAGCCTTTGGTCCTCGCAGTTTGCGTCTGCGTGGACCAAATTTTCCAGTGGAAACACTGGTGTCGAGGTTGCTGCTGCTTGGGTTGTTGTTGATTGGGTTGCCTCTGGTGCGAGGAGATGAGCACCTTGTAATGTGGAGAGAAATTGCAGGAGTCAAGAGGCTTTGTCATCCAGGCTCTATAGACGGAACCAGAGGTCATCCATGTCCCGACGCAGGTCGAATACCAGGATCTGCACTATTGCAAGGCCTGTTTGCCACTTGCATTCTGGGATAGCGTTGGAACCCGCTCAAGATTGGGGTTGTCTTCGTGAATTTTGACTAGCTTTCGGACCATCCATATGAAATTGGGTGTTGTGAAGCTGGTCCTGAAGCGACTGGGTGGCTAGAGAGTTGGGAGGGGCCAAAGGGCCTGGGTGTGAAACATATGCAGAATTGGCTAAAGGTACTGGGTTATTGTTCAGTGAGGCCCCTGAGCAGTCTAGCTCCTCCATTCTGTTGGGAAGGGACGTAGGAAGGGTTAGGAGAGATGCGAGAATTTGAGTCGACTATGCCAGGGAGGAGGACGAGGTGGCTGAAGAGGAGGAGGATAATAGGGAGGGAGCAGGCGGGGGATGCAGGACCAGGTGGGGTTGGTTTGGCTGGTAGATTGGTCAGCCCTTGGACTTCCTTCGTGGACGGGGCATCTCCGGGACAGTGGGAGAGAGAAAACGTGACAGGAACAGAGCAGGGTAGGACAAATGTAGAGAAGGGAAAGGCTAGGCAGGAAGTCAAGCTCTGAGAAGAAAAAGAAGGAAAGAATGATCCATGTGGACCCGCTGGAGCAATTGAAATAGGTTAGGCAACTGGTGACGTTCCATAAATGGCCACACGTGTAGAGTAAAGGCCCAACTAGGGTGTTGGTCCGTCGAAAGGATGCGAAGGCAGAGCAGGGTGCACTGAGAGTAATGGCACCATGCCTCAAGCGAGATGAACTTGAATTGATTAGGAAGTTGGGAATGAGTGGCATTCGGTCGTCACATCGTCGGCGCCACAAAGTATCACTCCAGGCTACTCCGCTCGATGCATGTGCTCTACTAGCACCCCATCTGCCGGAAAGGGAATAAATGCCAAGGAGTACAGAGACGTGGGCAAGAAGCTAAAGTACATGGGTACATGGGCAAAAGACTAAGGAAAATAGTGGTAATGTGGGTTACATAGGTTTCTTGACAAAAAAAAGAAAAACAAATTAGCATTCCCGCACACAATAGAAATAGAAATTGAAATTTATGAAATGAAATGTCCCTGAATAGCATAATTTATACATACAAAATATGTAATTTTACAAGGCAGAGTCCTGATTCAATAGTTAGCAAGCTTTTGGATGGAAGCTTCTCGGGATGTTTATGTTCTTCCATGCCCTACAAAAAGCAGGGATAGTTCCGCGATTTACAAATTGACAATCATAGTTGTAGACTATTAGAATCTTAACGGCATGGTGTCCAAAAAATTTAGTATTTTTAGAGTACTATTCTTTAGATATGCTTTGCATATGGTCGTGGAAAAAATACACAAAAATAGTAGTAACACACTGGTGTGCTGAAATTCAAGCTTTGTTGTTCCGTAGCCTACAAATTGCACCCAGAGTTCCACGACATACAATTTGACAATTGGAGTTGTGGACTATTTGATATTTAAGGGCGTATGTATGTTACAAAGAAGAGATGATATATACCAAATATGTAATTTGATTAAGTAGATATATAGACCATTGTGGTTGTCGGGCTGAAAATTGTGCTCCCATAGGTTTGTGGACAAAAGCATAAAAAGAATGCCAATACTGAATTTGTTTTTTTTTAAACAAAGGCACGGGAGCTTCATTCTAGGTCGTCGGTGTGGTGGGATGAAAATTGGGCTACTATTGTTCCGTCTCCTACAAATAGCACCGAGAGTTCCGCGAAATACAAATTGAGAAACGGTTTTGCGGACTTTGAATTTTTGGATCGCGGGTTCTCGAGCTGAAAATTGGTTTTATGTTGTTATGTGCCCTACAAATAGCACTGAGAGTTTCGCGATATACAAATTGAGAAGTGGTATTGCGGACTATTTGAAATTTTGGATTGCAGGTTCTTAAGCTAGGGGGATGAAAATTGGCCTTCTGTTGTTCTCTGGCTTACAAAAATCAAATATGTAATTTGATGAAGTAGATATATAGAGCATGCACGAAAGCTTCATTCCAGGTTGTCAAGATTGCAGACTGAAAATTGGGCTTCTATTGTTCCGTGGCCTACAAATACCACCGAGAGTTCCGCGATATACAAATTGACATGCTGCTTTGAGGACTATAATTTTTGAATGGCGGGTTCTCGTTCTGGCTGGCTGAAAATTGGGCTTCTGTTGTTTCGTGGCCTACAAAAATTTCGTAGAGTTCCACGATATACAAATTGACAAACAAACTTGTGGACTATTTGAAATTGAAGGCGTTAGTGCCGAACAAGTTTATCATTCCTGAATTAGTTTTCCTTTTTACATATGTTGTTGGAGTAAAAAAAAAAAAATAGTACTGATGTCTATTACATAGGTTGGTGGAGAAAAGTATGAAACAAATATGATTCCCGAATTAGTTTTCTTTAAAAAAACGGCTTCTCGACTTAGGCTTTTTTTGGATTGTAAATTCTCAGGCTGGGGACCTAAAAAATGCACTTTTGTTCTTCTATGTCCTACAAATAGCACCAACAGTTCTGCGATATACAAATTGAGAATTGGACTTGCGAAGTATTTGAATTTTAAGGAGCTCGTGTCCCAAAAATTCAGCATTCACGAATTAGTTTTCTTTACATAGGTTTTACATACGTTGGTGGAAAAGGGGGCAAAAAGTATAGTACCAGTGTCTATTACATAGGGTGGTGGGACTCTATTTTCTTATCAGAAGTCGGACGAATTTGACGAATAATTTTTTCCAAATTGTGATAACTTACTCTATGTTTTCTGTTTAAGCGCTTTATGGCCTCATCACAACTGAAATGAATTCTATGCATGTTTTTTTTTTCAAGCCCTGTCTGCCCATATCACAACCGGGAGGACTCTCGTTTTCTCTAAAAAGCATTCCACGCGTATGCAGATTCAATGCCGTTTGGGTGGCATGCACACTCAACCCTGAACTACTGATATCTCCAAGAAAAGGTTCATAATGGATATGTTTTGTATATGTTTTCAATGACATGATGTGAATTGTTCGATCATAATTTGAATCGGTAACCCAGGAATGGACAGTGCCAACTGGTGAGGCCGACCAAACTTGGATCTTCACCCTGAATACCATAGACAACCATTGCAAATAGAATCTGCAACCCTCCATATTCCCTTCTTCATATGGAAGCACCATGTTCACAAGGTATTCCTGCCAACTTCCAACTGTCGACATATTTTCCACAAGATATGGGCAAAGGTGTTGATGCAAGCACCTAAAAGCCTATTCCCTGCCGCCTATAATCGCATTGTAGAAGGAATGTACAGTGTAAAGACACAATGACTCAACATCAAACTCGGGTACTACCAAACAACAAATTGCATTAAACAAACTATCTCCATAGCTGGACACAACATTTGTTGCTAGCTGTAAACCATATAAATCTATGCCATCCAAAATCTGTTTCCATTGCGATTGAAGGTCTTTGCAAATAATGGACAAGTAGATACGAGGACCTTCTATATTGCATATGGACATTTTTCTGTACAACAGTGGTTCATAATGGCCACTGAGGGCATCAACATCATGGAACAAGATGTAATATGGATTGTTAGATGCAATTTTGTTGAATAGTAGATATCTTGTTTTTCTTGTCAATGATCATATGCCAATTGATATATTTAGCCAGTTAGATAGCCACCAAATACAAAATGTATCTCCCCAAAGTCCCCTCTGATGTGCAGGCTGAACTGGAGATGCAGACAACCGCATCTTTGAAAAATATGTAGCCACATCATGCATTCCATGCAACTGCCGAAGAAAATCAGATTCCAGTTCGTATTCATAGGACTGCAAAGCCTCAACATTGCCATTTTTAAAATAGGCCAAGAAAAATCTATCAATCCATTGCGCAACTCGGTCGACGGATACCGGAAATGCAATAGAACCTAAAATATATCGAAAAGGCAATCCCCAACAGTATACGAGAATGCATCCAATCTAAAAAGGCCATTCTTATGCAAAACCACGTCAATGTTGTCATGTACAATGGACTGTGTATCTTTTTCATACGACTCAACATCTATTACCTCTTTCATCTTTTCAACTGTCATTTTGAAGTTGTTTGCTAGATACTTTCATTTTCTATCAAAACAGAGAAAAACACAGGCAAAAAATAAAACTAGCAAAATAAAAAAGAAAAGCAAAATAGTGCACCAATCCCTATTTGTATCTTTAAACTTTCTTTTTCTCAACTTGAATCTCCCCTAGTTCCCATAGCAGATGAGAAGAAAACAGACCGACATTGGAAACTGAACCAAACAAAAGAAAGACCGCAAAAAAATAAAACCATAACTTAACTTAGTAGAAAGAAAATAGGCAGACACAATTTTCCGGCCCACAGAGTAGGAGCATACATTGCGTCTACACCCCGCCCAATGGTTCCCTCTTTTGATAGCTCCCAACTACTTTTTGTAAAGCCCTCTGCATTGCAATTTTCGAAAAAAACTATGGATGCGACATCTGCCATATGAAGACACATTGTTTCCAAGAACAGAAACTAAGAGCACAGACAAAAATGGTCTAGAATAGAATATTGAAAATCACGAAGAATAGGGAAACTTACCCATCAACAAAGGATGAGAAGACCTCAGCGCCAAAAAAAATGAAAACCGCAACAACAGGTCCAACAACTTGCAAAGTTGAAGAACAACAAACCAGTGAACAACCACGAAGAACTCGAACTGCAAGTGTAGGACCCCAACTTTGCAAAGTTGAATCAAACAAGAACCATAATCATGGAACGAAACAACGAACAAGGATGGAGCACAAGAGTAGGGATGTCAGGCATGAATAAAACTGTATTGCAAGGCATCTGTACAATAAACATTTACGACTGGTAGAGCTCTTAGGTAAACAGTTAAGACAATAAGGATCATCGAAGGGCGTAGGCCTGTGCAAGCATTTAAGAAAAGATGCAGCGTGGCAGGACTGTTCTCTCGAAGCACGCAACAATAAAGCAAAAATTAGGCATTGCAATATCGTGGAGAATGTATTCAACCCAATAGAAAATGCTAAGGGGAAACATTAGAACTAATGCTAGCATTAATCCACGTTCCACGAATGCATAGCAAAATTTATGATTCAAAAAAACCATATACTACCAAATACTTTGGAAATGCAAACATATTTTACATTGGGAATAGCAAAGGCGGCAATAAGACCTCCAAACTATGACAAACAAGATACTTTTTATTATATAAAAATGGATATTTTATTTCTGGTCAACGCATAAGCTAATGCCAGGTCAACGATTTATCAATCGCTATAGTTCCTCTATGCCTACGGCAGGGACTAATAATAAAATTAAAACTACAATAAGACAACTAAAATAAATGCACGGAAAAAAGAAAGTGGATGTAATTTTCAATTCTCCAAATTATGAGTGTAGTGTAAACGTTCAACTTTTTGGAGTTTTTATGGGCATATTTTTCAACCAATTTTTATGAAATCCAACCAAAAATTGTTGGAACTCCAGATTTGACTGATTAAGACTGTATAATTCAAGTGTCTTAGGATTTTTCAGGGTGATGAATCTATTTATGCATTCAAAAATAAAATTTAAACACTCGAAAAAACTAAAGTGATTTTATCAAAATCTGTTTCACCCAGTTCCAATAAAAAAATTCAAAAAAATTTGAATGTTTAGACAACGCCATTATGAAACCCTTGAGCTATTACTATCTAACAGCAGTGGCGACTTCGTGATGCAACGACCTGGTGAAATGCTAAAGTTACCTATTTCTTCTGCAGTGTGTAGGCTCGCTGTTTGGTAGTTTCTTTGGCACGTTTTTCCAAAATGACCCTGCGTTCGATCTTGGTA